>JAMPIV010015182.1:0-300000 GCA_024509875.1 Oreohelix idahoensis
GGGGGGGGGGGTTGGGGGTTTGAGGGTGGTAAGGTTGGGGTTTGTAATTTTGGGGGTGTGTTTTTGTTTTTTTTGTTTTGTTTTGGTTGGTCATTAATTGTTGTTGTTAATAATGTGTTTGGTTTCGTTGTTGGGGTCGTTGGGTGGGTGTTTTGTTTCTTCTCATTTATTGGTCTTTAGTTTTTTTTAATTTACTTACTTGGTGTTTTTTTTTAACTTTTTTTTGTTTGAATTTTTTTTTTTTTTTTATTTTTGATAAGTCTTGGTGTTTTTTTTTTCTTTTTTTTTTGGTTGTGTTTGTTGTTTTTTGTTTTGTGGGTGGGTGTTTTTCGTTACTTTGGGGTTGGGGTTATTTTTGAATTTTTATTTCTTTTTATTTTTTTTATTTTTTTTTTTAATTTTTTTTTTTTTCTTTTTTAATTTTATTTATTTTATTTTTTATTTATTTATTGTTTTTTTTTTTTTTTTATAAATTATTTTTTTTTTTAAATATAAGTACACAAAAAAACACATTGAGACATTTTTCAACAACTAAAATTTAACTCATTTCTGAAATAATTTACCGGCTTTTTTTATTCAATTTAAGCCTCTTTTTTTTTTAAATTCATTTAAAATCGGTTATCAATTTACATCGAATAATACTATTTATTTTCAATCCATTACCATACTTTCATAGTTTATTTTTTGTTTATTACTTTTTTTTATTACAAAAATAATTAAATAATCATAATAAACCAAAATTTCCAAAAACATTTAAAAAATTCAATTACTTCCTTACAGCATTCGGCTCCAAAATTATATCCCCCTTTTCAATATTTTTATAACAAATACACAAGCAGAAATGCATTTCACGCGATTAGCTGTCCATATTATAATTAATGTCATCAATTATTCCCGATTACGAAATTTCGAGATACTTTATCAAATTTCGCCAAACATTTAAGTGCATTTTTAATTTTGATTTGTTAGAATCATCCGAACGCGATTAAACAAGGAAGTTGAATAACTAAAATTTTCTTTTTGTAAGGGTAATAACTTTGTAAAGAATATGTTTTAAAACATAAGTTCATATTTATGTAAACTTTTCAAACATCGCATTCCTTTCTTATTGTATTTGAAAACAAATCATAAGATTTACCATCACAGACCAATTTTATAAAAGAAATTTACATTCAAAAATTTGTCCGCAAATTTAATAAAAATGAAAAAGAAGTCTCCTTAATTTACAACGCAGCATTTCTTAATTTTTAGTTTTTATATATGCAATGAATTAAGTATAAGTCTTGCGGTCTGATCAGAATTCCGCTGAGACCTGATGCAAAATATACATTTTTTAAACGGTTTTTAAACCGTAACAATAAAAATTTCATAAATGGGTGCATTCGGTAGAATAGAATGAAATGGTATGACAAGGTTCTCAACGTGACTGATGAAAATAACTAGACTGAGAGTTGCCATGGAACAAGAGAGAGAAATACGATGGTCGATGGGATAGGACAACATCCCACTAGAGGAAACCTGGTTGATAGCATTACAAGGTCGATCCCTGTTCTGGAACCCCAGGGCAAGAGAGCAAAAGACAAGTAGACTTGAAAAGAGAGGAGGAACAGCTAATAATGTTGTGGGAGAACATGGAAATATACTTAGAGTGAGTAGGCATCGGGACAGAGTACTCGGGCATGTGTTTGTTAAGGCCTATGCTCCGTTTGGAGCTGGAGGGTTATGAATAAATGAAGATTATATAATGTGACGGGCGACTTAAAGGGATCGCTCTCCCAACCCACACTTGTTTTATGTTACAACTGTACAACCCAATGCCTAGAAATGCTGGCTGTGTCTAGGGATCATCAGGTCTACACAACGGGAAACAGTAGTGACATTCATGTCATAGGTAACAATGTGAGAACACCGTAAAGATCACAACATATGACATCAGGCTTGTATCATGGCCCAATCTTCTTGTAGTTGGACATGTGGTCTTTGACCTGGCTGGTAGGGTGGGGCAAATTCAACCTCACAGGAAAAAATATCGCACACCTCATCAGGAATAAAAAAAAAAAAAAATACATTTTTAATTCGGTTTTTTAAACAGTACAATCATTATGACCTGACATTAGGATGCGCTTCTCCGCCTTTATTTACACGGTAAAACCCATTCCTAAGCCGCTTGTGGCGGATCATGTTCCACACACAGGACCAATACGAGATGAATTTCTTGGTCATTAGGGCCTTGTGTGAAACAAAGAAATAACTCATACACGAGTTTGGTCATGGTCCTTCTCTGGTTAGGACATGGTGGTCTTGACCAGGTCCGGTGGTGGCGGAAAATCCGACTCAAGCGAGAAAAATATCGACCTCAGCCGAGAAAAAAAAAAAAAATAAAAATAAAAAAAAAAGAAAATAGCAATGTTTGTTTTTTTTAAATCGTTATTTAAAAACCGAACAATAAACTTCATAAATGGTCTTGCGTAGAATAGAGGGTTAAAAAGGTATAACAAGATTCCAAACGTGACTGATACAAGAACTAACAATGCCAGTTAACAAGAGATGAAAGATGAAGAGTCGATGATAGGACACACACTGAGAGAAACCTTTGATAGCATTACCAAGTCAGTCTGTTCTGGAACCCCAAGCAAGAGAGCAGAGAATGACCAAGAAGTACATGTAAAGAGTGTGAACAGGTGATTATTGTAGTGAACATGAAGAAACTTAATGATGAGCACGACAGAAAACTTCGGATGTGTTTGTTGAAGAGCCTATCTCCTTTGGAGGGGAAGGGTTAGAATATTAATAATAATATGTGCGGACATAAGGGGATCGCTTCTCGCGTATTATTTTACACTGTACTATCCCAAGTGCTAAATCCGGCTTTTTGGCGGATCGATGTGTCTAACACCACGTAACATTAAGTGGACTTCATGTCATTTATGTACCAAAGTGTGAGAACACAGAGGATCACTACATTGACACAGTGGGCCATTATCTGCTTTGTTTCGGAACATGTGGTCTTGACCCAGCTGATGGGCGGCGGGGCAAGATGCCAACCTCATGCGAGAAAAAATATGCCAACCCTCTATGCGAGAATAAAAAAAAATATCTGACCCCTTTGGCTAAATCGATCATGTGTAAACCAACAATAAATAACTACAGGGAAGGCGGGATCGGTACAGCCTTTTACATTACATTGTCAACCCAAAGCCTAGGTCCACCTGTTGGTGTATCATTCTACACAGAGAATCCAGACTCAGTGCTTTCAGTTTGTCATTTGGCGTCGAGATCTTGTTGCTGTGGACACAGTTTGATCACTACTTGACACATAGCTCTTAGGGTATTGTTATAAAAAAGAATGACAATGTGGTCATATGACCAGGTGGCCGTAGGCTCATTAGGTGCGGCAAATCAACCTTGGAGGAACTTAGAAAAAGACATAATCCAGGTGGGTATAGACCGGAGGGGAGGCATAAACAATTAAAGAGGTCCTGTTAGGAGTTTGGACATTGTGGCGTCGTCAACTTGACAATACAGTACTTCCAAGCTGGTCATTAGGTCCTTTTGTGGCAGTACAGTGTAGAGTCACGACAGATTGCCGCACCACTTCAAACGTCGATTGAAAAAAACTTTGTTGACGAACACCCCTTGACATGCGAGGAAAAAAGATAAAAAGTTGTATCCATGGGGCGGCTTAGGCATCCCCCTCGAGTGGTATGCAGAACATCAGAGCGACATCTCACTACGAGTAAACACATATTGCGTCATTAATGCAGGAAAAAATAACTCGGCGTGTCTTGAACCGAACAATATATGCTCGTAATGTGGTCATAAGACCAGAGCGGTTTTGGCCCTTGAGCTTAAGAGGTGCAAAAGTTCTAGCACAGACCTAGTCATGACAAATTCGAAAGAAAACACAATATATGGCGAGACCGATCGACCTCAATGCGAGGAAACACTAAAAAACAGCTGTCATTTATGCTCCAGCACCCCAATGATGTCTGAGGGAACAAAGAAGGATTCACTACAGGTGACATACAGAGAATAGTCAGTCTGTGTCTGATGCTGTGCTTCGTGGTAACATGCGGCGGCTGACCACCTTGAGACTTATGCCAATCAAACCTTAGGAGCAGCAAAAAAGAAGCGACCTCTCATACGAGATAATTTATCCGCGACACGTCATGAAAAGAAAAAAAAAAAAAAAAAACCTGTTTGCGAGTCATAGGCGGCTAAGCAAAAGTCCAAGACTTGACATTCATAGTCATTAGTCCTTTGAGTGAGCTAACACAGTAGATCACTACAGGACACATATTCTTGGGTCTTCTGTTTGACATGGGTCTTACCAGCCCGGTTGACGTGTCCAATGCAACCTCATGCGAGCAGAAAAAAGCGACCTCATGCGAGGAAAAAATAGTATACCTCAATGCGAGATAAAAAAAAAAAAAAAAGACCGACATAAAGGTTTGTTTTTCCCTATTTTATATTTCATCATGTTATCTACTTAACTTATCGCATTTTCTGTCCCGCCTTCTCTTGTTTTCTGGCCCCCTGACGAAACTTGTCCAAACGTAAGGTTTTCCTGTCCTTTCGCCTGTAAGACTATTCGATTTGTTGTATTGATGTTGTTTTTTTCCCCTTCAACAATAATATGTAGAATGTTCTGCCTTGTTTTGTCCCTTATTATTGTCTCTTTGACTTTGCGCTCTAAATCTTTTCGCATCTACGCTCGTGAATTAGTATATCCATGAGGTCGATTTATTTCTAGGTCCCTACAATTTTGATGACGCTCTGAATAGCTAAGAAAATGAACATAGTTTTGCTATTTCTATCTACATAGAGAGGTCTAGAATGGTAATATCCGGCCAATGGGCGTCTCTGTTCCTATGTCGTAGCTGTGAAGCAGATTTTCTCATCATTTATCAGGGCACAAGTTAAACTGTATCTTGATTGTGGTTTTTTTACGTGCACGTAGAGGATGAAAAATAAATTAGAGTCTGATATCGTACAGCGATGAAGTATTGGCAGCTCCCGAAAAAGCTATACCTTTAATGCACGGAACGGACAGCCGAATCACCTGTCCCAGCCTACGCAATAGACCATTTCTCCCCGCCTCTCCATTATGTTGGATGTGTTGGATCAATGACCCTTTCGCGCCTCTTGTTAGGTTTTTTTTTTTTTGGTGACTGAACTTTACTTACCCATGCCCTCCGTCTCGCTTTGGTTTATCCTTTCTCTTCACTTTCCCCTGTCATCGTATATTCCATTCTTCGGCTTCCTTAACATGCCCCCCAAAATCTAGTGGCTTCCTCTGACAGCTTCATAAACTTTATTGCTTTTTTGTATTTTAACTTCATTCTTCATTACTCTTTTAGCTTCCATGTATGTCAACATTTCGTTTAAACCATAGCTCTACCCGCATTATAGTTCCTACCTTTAGTAGTTCGCTATGACTCCTTTCTATGTCAAGATAGCGAGTCAGAACAGGAACTTTCAACTAACTTCAAGCAGATGCAAGCCTTAAAAACGCTAGCAAATGCTAATGACAGAAAAAGCTCCAGAGACCAGTACGAAAAAAAAAATCGTTTTCGCAATCCTATCATATTTATCAACGTAAAATCATTGTAATCTACATACCTCTATTAACACTCACAGACGATGACACAAATACAAAAGATCCGTTACAGTGGAATCCCTCTCACTGCAACATCCAATAAGATGAGCCTGAACAGATTGCAAAAGGAAGGAAAAGATGCCGCAACTTGACACAATATAACTTATGAAGGCCAAGAGTTTTAATCAACGCAGTACTGCACATGGTAAAGACTGCCACCACACTAAAAAATATCCGTATTACCACCGCACTAATAACAAGTTTAGCGTCAAATCCATAGTCATAACAATTAGATACCATTCTATCAACAAATTAAAGATAGAACTACTGATGATTGACTTGCAAACCGATAAAAGACTCTGAACATCGGCTTCAAAGTTCCCAACAATGTTATCAAAAAAGATATATCCTCTCCTTACCTTTCAGAGTAAAGCTAATGTTATCATCTCCTCTGCTACCTATGCTTTCTTTAACTTATACATGGTTTCAGCTGAGGGAACAAAAGAAGAAGAAGAAAGTATGGCAACAGGCTGACGTCACATTTTAAAATTTCATCCTAATAAACGTAATTAATATAAACAAGATGAAAAAAGTCTTAGAACCTGAAGTTCAAAGAATAATGTCAAACTTCCTTCCTTGCCAATCTATCACCTCTGCAGTGCCTAGTTCTGAAAGGGATCCCTTCTCGACCACCTGGTACTCTACAGCGATTAACGAAGAAAAGAATATAATTCATATAGAGCCACATTTGGCTGCCCATTCGCGTAGCCTCCTAGCAGTAATGAATGAATTATTTACTAACAATTACGTACTGTTTTTTTTGTTTGTGTGTTTTTTGGCGCCCCTTTTTTTGGCTCGGCTCTAAAGCACCCGTAGGTGGGCTAATGAAAATGCCCTCATTGAAAAAAATAAAAAAAAAACATAGTTCTCAATTAAATTCACCTTCAAAGACATAACCTTTAAATAAACTCAAATAAAATATTTTCATGTTTCTCCCTTTGTATAGCACCAACACATGTATTATTGATTGTTCATTATGAAGTTTTTTGGTTTTATTTTTCTGTAAGATTTTTTTTTTTTGGTGAGGCCCGTCAAAATATGTGATATACCTAAGTTGTGATAAGCATAAGTTGTTATATACATCAAGTTGTGATATGCTTGAAAGTTTGATATACATATGACTAATTCCTATACTCGTTTTGTGTATGGTTTTAAAGACCATCTTCATTGCACCCGTTCAACCCATAAGTGCTCCGATCTCCTCCCGTTAATCAAACAAAGATCTCACACCATGCACGAACTTTCGCAATTGTTGCATATAGAATCAAACGTTCATAAATATGTTGGTGGTAGTTTTTTCTACTTTTGAAATTTTGCCTGATTGCCGACAATTGCAATTTCCATCTGCTGTGCCATTTTAAAAACGTGCGCAACTTACACAAACACACACGGACCGCATTTTTTTCGCCCCTTATCCAGAAGTTAGCATCCCGAACTCCCTACCAATACGGCGAGATGGGAGGGGAATATGACTTCATTAGAACCAATGTTTCTGAAAAAGAAAATTTCCTTAAATGTATATTCCACAACTGGGAATCATACCTGTACCTCAAACACGACGACGCCAACCGCTTAACTTCTATCCTAAGTTTTTATAATGAAATTTTGTTTCTAATCAGATACTTAAAAATTTTTGTCCAACTACAACCGCCATTTGCAAAACCATTTGCTACAAAAACATCGCTATTACATTTTATGAATGCATCCATCCAAGCCGCGCAGTGAAAATATACCTCTCCTTGAAACCAAAAAAAATGATGAGGCTTTTCATCAGTTAACATACAAAAAAACATATCACAATGCGAAACGCCATTAAATAAATTTAAACTCACCATCTAGTCAAGCATCGAGCTCCCCTTTCTTCCTAGACCGATATATTAGGCCAAAGTCCAAAAATAAAATTCTTTTTGATTTGAATAGCTATTGGTAAAAAGCATTCACCACCATGGCCGTTTATATTTCATCTCCAATATACCACCTATGAAAAACCCCTCGCCAAAACAGTACAAACACAAATCATAATCCATCAACCGAGAAGTGTACAAAACTCACAAAAATGTCCTCAGTTTGACAGCTTTAGAAAGATTGTTCTATAAAGAACCAAGCATGTACCATAAACAAAAGTCGAGAATTAGAACATTAGAATGAATTTTTGCTATAAGAATGAAACCCAAAACAATACCAGTAAAACAAAAGCAAATTAAACGATAGAATATGGCTATGAATGATTTTCAAACAAGTAACAGTAAAACAAAAGTCTTCGAGAATAATCGATTAGAATGGTATGTTTGCATGATTAACCAACAATACCAGTAACGAAGTCAAAATAGAAGCAATTTAAATTAGCCATGTGATGGAATAACCAACAATACCGGTAAAACAAATTCGAAGAAATAGAACTTATAATGGTGTGTTTGCATGAATGCAACACGATACCATAAAACTACAAATCGAAATTAGACTATTAAATGTATTTGATCTATTATGAACCAAACAATACATAAACAAAGGTCGAGAATTAAAACGACTAAAAATATTGCATTGATGAATGAACCAAACAATACCAATAAACAAAACAAATTAAACATTAAAATTTAATGTGCATTGATGGAAGAAACCAAACAAGGTCCATATGATAATTATAAGTGATTTTTTTATTCCCGTAATGAATCCACCCAAAATAATAGCAAGTGGATGAAGCAACACATCAGCATCATCATCTTTGATAAATTCACTATTGTTGTTTGCTCCACGTATGTATGGAAAGTCAACTTGACCTAAGCAGTGGTATAGACTTTGATTGAGTGATAATTTTCAATATTAAAACGTTACAAAAAATGTCTTTTCTCACTCTCATTATCTAAAGTCATCACATACACAAAACTCCAACACTGGTACCTTTATCTAAAGTTAAATGGACGACACACCGACAGCACAGATATAAAATCACATTCCATAATACATCAATACAGTGGAATAAATGGCCTTTGCAATTTTACATTGGCACACATGTAAATAATTTTAATGGACTGTCATACCAACACCATTATCGCCCCATACTTAATCATCTGACTTCACTACTGGAAGCACGTCAGCTTATATAACATATGTCAGAAGGCTTCTAAACACTAAGCTCGTCCTAGCGACGATTCTTCAACCATAATGTTCAGCACACATATTTTTCCATATAATAATATTGAACCGCTAATAACGTTCTCATGGTAAGCAGTGGATCTCTGGACTAAACCAACGAGAATACGGCATCCCTTTTCTCATTCTTGAAAAGTCACTACATTTTTGGATCCAAAGGCTTCACCGGTCTGACTTCACTCACGTTTGGATTACAGATAATGAATCTGTTCATAAAGTTAGTCCAGTCATAAAACATTGCATTTGCTCTGTAATTTGATCATGAACAATTGACTGCATTCTACAGGTTATATGCGCTGCGAATCGAAGTCTGTCCATCGAGCACATAAATTCCTCTAACATTCAAATCGTAACGATCGGATAAGTGGCTTCGATCGAAGTTCATATAAGTATCTACTTGGATTAACTTGTATAAGAAAGATGAAACTTGCCATTCCTTGGAAATACGACTTAAACACTGGGGGTATAGCATACCTCGATAGTCAAGACGACTATCACCGTTCCCCAACAAATACTGAGATCAACTTTTTTCCCCTCGACAGGCCGACATAGAAAACACACAGTCCCCCCAATCAGACGAAGCCAAATCACACCACACTCTAGCGACACAGCCGCCGAATAGCCTTTGACCTCTCTAGAGACAACAGAACATATAGTTCGACTTAGATATGTAAAGATATACAGATATAAGACAGACTCGTCCTACTCAGACAAACAATACACATAAATTCAGGCCATAGATATTCTGAAGCATGAACAATCTAGATACGACCCAAACTATAATAAATCGCAAAATAATGGATTCTAATCCGCAGTATTTGGATCGAAAGAAGACAGCACAAACTTTTCTAGAAATAACTCAATAATGACTAGTTCCCATAATCAAGAAAAAAAATTGACCTATTATATATATGTAAGATATCCAAAGACTGCAACGCACTAACACGTAGAACCAAAGTCAAAATTAGAGCGATTAGAATAGCTGTGTTGCGATAATAACCAAAAAATACCAGTAGCACAAAAGTCCAAAATAGTACATTAAATGTATGTCCAAGTGATGGAATTACCCAAACAAGTACCATATAACCAAAGTACAGAATAGAACGAATAGAAATGTATTGCATGTATATTGAACAAACAATACATAGAACAAAAGTCGAGAAAAAAGACCATGACAATAAGTACACACCGAGAAAACCACAGAAACCTTACAAACTGAAATTGTTTCTTATATCCGCAAGGAAATAAAAAGGGGGGGGGGGGGGGGGGGGGGGGGGGTAGACTTAAAACAAGGCGAAATAGAATCTGAGACGAGAAAAGTAAACATACAATGCAAATATGATTTTCCCGTTCTACTCTATCTTGACAACAAAAGCATCATTGAGACCTAACAAACATTAGGAAATATACTAGAGGCCGTAAATAGGTTTTAACATAACACTTTTGAAAATAACACCAATGACACAACAAGAGTAATAAATGAATAAAATAAAAATAAGCCAAATAACTTTTTGCTATTCAAAAACAAGCAGCGTTTTTGCATGTTAAAGAAAAAAAGCAGAATAATACGATTACAGGGGAAAAGACTAAAGAAAGAAACAACAAGAAAAACATAGGTCTAGCTAAATTCAGCTCACCAAAAAAAAAAAAAAAACCTAACAAGACGAAAGGTCATTGACCCCAACCACCCATCCAACATTAATGACGCGGGAGATCCCCCCTATTGCTGTAGCCCTCAGCACGCTGCCTGATTTTCCGTCGCTCAGCCCCCCCTGAATTAAAGCCTTTCTCTCGGGGCTGAAATAATTAAACACATCGTCCACTATAACAGAAAGCCTATTTAAAAATCAAATAATGTAAGTGCACATCATTTTCATACAATCATATTTAGTGTCACTACTATAATTTAACACCCGAGTTTCACCTGATAAGAATACTGCTGAACTATCTTTTTATTAGAAAACCTCTATTAAAGGATCTACCATATAGCACATATGGCCGCAAAATACCATTCTTATTATATATAATATAAATATAATATATAATAAAATAATAATCAATCATAATTTTTTACCCCTAGTACAAAAATATCCAGCATATTAATTACTATCAGAAATTTTTATCACATATCTATATATAAAATAAACTTATGGATTCAAAAATCTTTTAAATTACACTAGCTCCCCACCATCACCTATATATATTCCCCTAGAGCTCACAAAAAAACATTACATCCAAATTATAAGGGACACAATCTATCTAACCATTCCCCACACTATTTCGTATTGTTTGAATGGGGAAAAAAAAAACAACACACAACACACACACAAATAGTAATCCCTTCTACAAGGAAAAGGACAAAGAAAAACCTACTTGCGCCCACAAGCCTTCGCAGGACAACAAACAAGATCAGAGGAAATAAACTTAAATTAAGTAAGAACATTAAAACTATAAATATAAGATCATATTATCTTGAAATGATAAATATGAAGCACCCACACAATCCCAAGCCATTAAAGCGTGATCAGAGGCATTCACCGCTAACAATACAGTGAAAAGTCACAAAGGAATAAGTACTGACCGAAATCCACCTATGTTCTTCGGCTACTCGTCTGCATACAATTGTATCGCTTTCCACGTATGAATTAAAGCTTACTGTATTATTGCTACCCCCACTGAAATTGGGCAAATAGAAACGCTAGATGCCCTAAAATAGATATTCATGAAACACAGATTGAGAAGACTGAGCGTAATGAAAATATTTTAAAATAGCATCCAGCACCACTTTTTCGAACATTACGTTACCAAAACGAACGAACAGACTTTTGGACAAAAAGAATAGCGAGAGGGGAGGGCATAGAAAATCAAGTTAAATCGCATGCTAAAACTGTAATCATAGATCCAAATAGTTGTTAATCATATTATTAATAATAATCTATTAGTGGTTAAGGGATTTTTAGATTTGACAGACCCTTTCCAAAGAGTTGAACCATAAATCAGACAAAACTCTACTCTAAAGAAATAAGAACATAATAGCACAATAAAATAATTAAATTAATAATAACATAATATAAAGAAAGGGAGCAAAAAGAAATAGGTAAGAAGAATAATACTGTAAATAAATTCAAATAAGAAATTAGGACATAGCTTCATAACCAAAACATGGCACCTATTAGGTTCCTAACTAGATCATAGTCAGGTAAGGCAAAACGTTGGGCAGAAACAGTTAATTAACCATAAGATTAGACACCAGGCATGATAAACCTAGAAGAGAATAGTCAGGCCCCCATAGAGAAATTTTTCTAACCAAAAAAATAGCAATGAAAGGTACCAAAGAAGACTCAAGACATAAAAGCAACCCAAAATAGCAATGAAAGTACAAAAAGAAGACTCAAGACATTTTAAAGCACCCCAGGCAGTTTCCTATCCACGAAAATAAAGATGTAGTAAACATACATATGTCGTTTAAAGATAAACGCAAGTAGCTGGTGAGGCTGTGAAGATCAAGGACTAGATGAAGACAAAATTATAAACATCCTTGACATCTGCTGTTAGCAAAAAGGCGGATAGCCAAAATTTCAAAAATTCACTTTTGGCATAATAATTATCCAAATCAGAGTGACAGTTGAATAGCAAAGAGATGTTAGAGGAACTCAAAGTAGAAAGCTGGAACAAACAGTGACTCTTGCCACACGACAAAAAAATTAAAGATAGAGCTGGCAAAAAAAAGAGACCATAGGTGTGTGTTAAAAGGGATAATCATTAACCTTTCAGCGAGGAAAGTTATGAAACAACATCGCAAAAATAACCCAGACCATAAAGTTGGTACATGTGGACAGAATAATAGTGAAAGGGAGCATTGTAACCCCAGTGGTTATAATAACGGGCAGAGGGAGGGTAAAACCCTAAAACGCTACTATTTGGGAAAAAACCAAGAAGCCCCACCGAAGCTTTAATTCCCCTGTGCTACAGTGCTCCATCACTGTCTGAAAAACTTTTTCGGCCATGGAAGCAGAACAATTGTAAGGGTGAGAGAACAGTTTGTCGATACTGCTCCAGTAACCACCCCTCTACACAGTGTGAAAAGGCAAAGGCAGATACCGACTACAAAAAGGCGAATGGGAACAGAAAGTGTTCCAATTGCAAAGGGAACCACAGTGCCAGGTATCAGGGATTGTCCATTGTACCACATACCAAACAAGCACTAAAAGAATCAATCTTAACAAGAACACCCATTTTAAAACATTGTGATTCCTAATTAAAGATAATGAATAAAAGAAAACACCAAAAAACACAAACATAAAGTTGTAGAAGAAATCAAGTCTCTTAAAGAAGAAATTAAAAACTATTAAAACGCAGCAGTCAAAAGAACAGAAAATGAATACTAACAAAAACAAAAGAAAACAGCCAGCCAGGACAGGTCAGCTACAACTCTGGAAAATGTGAATTCACAGAAAAGTGCAGAGGCATTGCTTCAATAAGTGAAAGCCATTACAGTTCCAAATTACCCAGGATGTGGCCTAAACTGACTGATACTGAAAGAAGAAAATGGAAAAATGCTAGTCAAACTGTCAGAAAATATAAGAAGAAAGTGAAATTTAATAACTAAAAAAATGGGAATAGTGAAATGCAGGAGATCACCACATAGGGAGAGAAGGGAATTGTAGCATTAGATGAAAATTGGAAATGGTTCATCCTAGAAGAAAATATCAAAGATACACGTTGATGCACTTTACCATATACATAACTAGAAAAAGTTTACAAATACAATGAAAAAGTTTTACAATATAGGCTTTTTCTAGAGAACTTGATTGATGGGGGGGGGTCCACGAGTGCAGGGAATATAGAATAAAGCCAAATTATAGTTAACCAAAATAAAAGGGATACTAGATGATGTTAAAATGGGCCCAATTTAGAAAGATTTAGAATATACGATACAGTGGAATTGATTGTAGGCGGTAATCAAAAAGAATTTTGCACCCTACTATCAGAGACAGGGATTCAACTACTGATATATATGCTCTTCAAGAGACCCCATTTAAACCCAAATAGTAGATTCAGTTTGTAAGGGCTTTAAGATACTTAGCACGATAGGGTCCAAGAAGGTAGAGGAGGTGGTTGTCGCAGTCTTAGTTAGCGAAAAATGATAAAATCATAGACTGGGAAGTTTTTATACAACCAATATAGAAGGTATCCAGGTTACTATAGCAGCTGAACCAAACAATCTAACAATTCTAATATGTATATGCTAAAAGATGGCACAATTAAAGAGGAAGTTGAAATACTAAGCCATAAGCACCAGACTAGGCTTGTGGGTGGTACAAATCAATCTAGTAGGCGATTTTATATTCCATCATTATGCTTGGGGTGTGGACACATGCAGATAATGCAGCAAAATGCCTACTTGACTTCATAGAAAACAATGAACTACTAATACTAAATGATGGATCTGCGACTAGATATTAAGTCCACAAGCTAATAGGCAGACTCAGCAATAGACATAAGTTATAGCAAACTAACAACTCTAGCGAATTGTAAATTGGGAAGTGTTTACAATTGAACAAACTCAGATCATCAGCATCATAATAAAACCTTTGCATGAAAATGTTCATTCCAAAACCCGTGACCAGAGAAAACCTACTTCAACTATAAACAAAAAGCACAAATCTGGGAAGCTTTCCAATCAGAGCTGGAGGTGATGGAATATAAAGACATGGAATCAGATGATACTGACTTCTGGGCGGAAACACTGACCAATGAAATTCTGAAAATAGCAATAAAATATATACCAAATAAAAATATGCCACAAACACCTTAAACCAATAAATAACATTACTAAGAAAAGAAAAAACTCAGTGGAATAAAGAACCAGTTGCCTGAGGGAATAAAAGCTGTGCAGAAATTCATGATGAGAAAAGAAATAATGCCTTACAAAAATATAGAAATAACAGAACAGAAGAAAACTATGATGAGTATAAACTTATTAGGAATGAATCCAACAGAATAATATTTAAAGCCAAAGAAACTAACTGGAAGGAGTTTTGTCAGTCACTTAGTCCTAGCACACAAATTAAAGAAGTATGGAAAAAACTTAAGGTAATCAAAGGGAACAATAAGAAAATAACAATGCCAACAAATCAAACTACCAAAGAGAGCAGAAACAGATAAAGAAAAAAGCTAATGCCCTTGCCGAGTATTTCTATAAAGTCAGTGCAAAAAGTAGTCTGGACAGGAAGAAAATGAGAGAAGAGAAAGACTTAGAATACAGTTTTTCAAAAGAACTACCAGACCAGATAGACGAAACAAACTATTTAGATGCTGATATAACAGAGGAAGAGGTAACTAATGCAATAAAAGATAAATCTAATACTGCCTCAGGACAAGATATACTTAGCTATGAAATCCTTAAGAAAGTACCCAATAGAACTATAAACAAAATAACTACCCTATATAAACAAAAAATCTGGAGCTTAGGAAAGATACCAAAAGCATGGAAAATAGCGATGATAGTACCCATCCTAAAAAAACCCAATAAGGAAGCCCATGATGTAAGTTCATATAGGCCTATCTCCTTAACATCACAACTAGGTAAAAATACTGGAAACTGTTGTGAATAAAAGAATTAAATTCTACCTAAAAAAAAACCAGTTTATATAGCCCGAAAACCAGTCAGGGTTTAGAGGCAGACAGAAGTACAGTAGACCAGCATGTAGATTTAGAGCATGATGTAAAGCTAGGGTTCAAGAGAAAAGAGAAAACAGTAGCAGTTTTTTTTTCTAGATTGTTGCAAGAGCATATATGATGAATGCTGGCGAGATGGAGCTCTTTACAAAATGAAAAAGATTGGCATTACTGGTAAAACCTATAGGTATATAGAAAACTTTTTACAAAAACAGGTATTTTGCGGTACAGGTAGACATGATAAATCAGATATATATGAACAACAGAATGGGATTCCTCAGGGATCAGTGATTTCACCCACAATTTTCACTATAGCTGTAAATGACTTAGCCGATGAATTTAACGACATTAAGAATGCAGTATCTCAATTTGCAGACGACTGTGCCATTTGGCGATCTGGAAAAAAAACTTGGACCATGTTTTCAAAAAACTTCAAAATCAAATAGACAAAGTTTCAGAGTGGATGAAAAGTTGGGGCTACCAAAATAATGTAAACAAAACAGTAGGTATGATTTTCCACAAAGGAAATTTAAAAAAAAAAATTACAAAATCAATATAACCATTAAAGGACAGAAAATATATAACCTCCTCAACATAAAACAAGACCTCCTTTTCTGGGCGTAACCTTAGATAAACAACTAAATTATAATAAACATATAGACAATTTGGTAGAAAGCTGTAGGGGACCCCTAAATATACTAAGGATAGTAAAAGGTAATGGATGGGGGGGCCAGCAATAAAATAATGCTTATGTTCTACAAGTCTTTTATCAGGGGGAAACTGGATTATGCCAGCATAGTCTATGACTCAGCTGCAGCTTCTAACAAAGCAAAACTGGACAGGATTCAAAATGCAGCCATGAGAACCATTACAGGTGCATTTATATCGACACCAGCAGAAGCGCTAGAAGTAGCTCTTGGCATACCTCCCCTTGATCTAAGACGGAAAGAACTGAGAATAAATTATTGGAGTAAAGTAGCACAAGAAGTGACCCACCCAGCACATAAAGCATTTGTCAAAAACCAACCAAGTGTATGGGACGTCCCCTTAAATAAAGATAGATATCCAACAGGTTGGAGAACGATAGAAGACCTAACGCAATTCAAAGAACTATCAAACGCAATTGAAAATAGTAATAAATACAGAAGCAAAATACCACCCTGGGAACTAAAAACACCAATCATAGACTACTCACTTACTGAAAAGATCAAACAAAACTTAGAAGATAAGGAAACCAAAATGATAAGTAGAAAGTTCATAGATAAATTAACTAAACAAAATCTGGCCGTATACACTGATGGATCCAAGGGTGATAGTGGGCTACTAGGTGCCGGAGTGGTAATACCACAATGGGGAATAAAAAAGAGCTACAGTGTAACAGAAGGGGCTTCGATTTTTACCGCAGAGATGGTAGCAATTCTTAAAAGTTTAGAAATAATCGAAGATAACCCACCAGAAGCTGTTACGATATTTACAGACTCACTATCATCACTACAAGCGCTAGAACACCCAGGTAAATGTAGCCGGCCAGACATAAAGGAAGAAATTCTAGCAATTAATACATCACTAGGGCACAGAGGATGTAGTGTGAGGCTAGTGTGGGTTCCAGCACACATAGGTATTGCTGGCAACGAGTTGGCAGACCAGAACGCCAAGAATGGAAGAACAAGTAAAAACAATATAAAAGCAGGACTAGGAAAGTCGGAGATCAAGAGCCAAGTGAAGATAACTATAAACAAGGAATGGAAGACATCATGGAAAAACAGTAGAAAAGGCAGACATGCGTTCAAACTGCTGAAAGAACCAACAAGGACGTGCCAGGTCAGAGAAGAATTAAAGATACCATCGAACAAAAAACTGTGGCGTCTCCGTCTCGGTGCAGCATACTTTATGGTAGAAGAACCACACTGCCAAGAATGTCAGGAAGAGAATGACATAGACCACTACCTGATCCACTGTAAAAAGTATGAACAACAAAGACTTGAATTAAAAACTTACTATAAAAATCACAATATAGACTTAACAGGTGATAAGGTTTTAAGTATAGATGCCCCAAGAGATGCCCAATCAATACTTAAAAGATATATACATAAAACAAAGGAAAACATATAAGGATAGCGCTTCAGGAAAAACATCCAAATAAAATAAAAATTAAGCAACAAGAACTAGACCCTAACAAAGCATTAACAAAAAACTAACTACTCATAGGACAAGGAAAGGCAAGGTAATTTAAAAAAAATGAACAACAACTCAAAAAGAACAAATACAAATAAAAACCAAGCGTAAAAGACAATAGTCATCTATAAACAATACAAAAAAGTAAATAAAATTGACAAATACTAATATAAATAAAAATCAACAACTGCAAAAGACGATAGTTAATTAAATTGAATACAAATTAGTAAATAAAATGACACTAAATACCCCAATTATAACCAACTTTCAGGTTGAACAGGGTAGACCAAGATGGAACGAGAAGAGGTAATAACAGTCAGATGTTCAGTACCCGTATATTAGGGCGCATGTCCAAAAATAAAAGTCCTTTTGATTTGAATAGCTATTTGTAAAAGCTATTGAGACCAAAAGGTCTTTTATAATTGGACAGGTGCCCTAATATAACCGGCTAGGTTGAAAGAGACGCGCCTTGCCAAAACGAGGTACAGCTGTGAAACACGGAGAACATAATCAACAACCGAGAAGTTACAAAACTCACAAAAATGTGTGCTGGCGGGAATTGACAGCATTAGAATGGTATGTGACAGCCGATAGGATAGTCTGGCGCTCTCTCTTCCAAACCTCTACACCTCACGGTAGAAGGGGAACGACTAAGTAAGTAAGTAAGTAAGAATGGTATGTGTAGCTGATGGAAAGAACCAAGCAAGTACGAGTAGAACAAAAGTCGAGAATTAGAGCGATTAGAATGGTATGTGCATATGATGGATTAGTCAAACAAGTACCAATAGAACAAAAGACGAGAATTAGAGCGATTAGAATGATATGTGTTGCTGATGGAAAGAACCAAACAAGTACCAGTAGAACAAAAGTCGAGAATTAGAGCGATTAAAATGGTATGTGCATATAATGGATTAGTCAAACAAGTACCAATAGAACAAAAGACGAGAATTAGAGCGATTAGAATGGTATGTGTTGCTGATGGAAAGAACCATATAAGTACCAGTAGAGCTAGAGTCAAACCTACATAAGGCGTACTCTCTTGAGGTTTGTGTGTGCTGTGATGTAGCTTTGTAGCTAACAGCTTACTTTTGTTTCAATATTTGGTTTTCGGACCAAGAGAATCCCAATAAGACGATGTCAACACCAGTAGTTCCAGTATTTCATATCAACATGAAAGAAGATTTCGAAGGAGGCGTCCTTCACAAACCAGGTACGCTAATTATAACTGTTACCGGCCCACAGGCCAATAGAGCTTCCTACTCTTTAATAGCGAGTATTCTCACAGGGCCTGCTGGTGTAGGCACGAGTGGCATTGCCACACTATACCGCTTTGCCGGGCCGTTTAAGTGGTACGCCACATTAACGGCAGCGGCGCAAGTCAAACACTATCAAGGCCTGCATGGAAAAAGGTTGGAGTGGACAAACCCACAAATGTCCGTATATATCGAGCACCAGGACAAAGAGAAGTCCAAAGGTATCCTTCATTGGATACCACCTACGATGAAGGTAGAAGCGGTGCAGAGAGTGGCAGCTGCAGTTTCGGGTGACTTCTTCTTCTTCTTCCTCGTTCGCCCTGAAAAGGACGGTGGTTGCGTTGTGTCTGTTTACAACGTAGCTGTGATATCTGCACCTTTCGGTCGACACATCCGACTTCTGCACGGCATTTTTTAGGACCGGGTTTGCCTTTCCATTGCGATCCGTGCTCGCTCAGCCAGCCTGCACTGCTGCAGACTGTTTCCAGGACCACCACGTGGAGGTGAAGCACGGTCTTGACCAGCTCTGGTTCGCTGGTCCTGACGCAGGCAGTCAAGCTATGAGTCGCTGACTGCGGTCTCTATTGCTGCGTCTTCTGGCGTCTTCTTGTCGGGTGACAAGAATGCCGAAGTTTCTAGAATAAAGACGGCGTATGACAAGTGGAATTTCCTTTACAAGCCTTCTACGCATCAGGTCCCGCATTTTATCCATTTGAAGATGGCGGGCACAGAAGAAGGGAGAATACAGCGGGTATGAGTGTCCCTGCCCGGTCGGAAAATCCATTGTGCGGTGTGTGGGCTTGACACTCATTGGGTAAGTCAATGCCCAAAAAAGAAAACGGCCCCTCAAGTCAAACCATCGAAGGTAGAAGAAGCTGTCGCCAACGCCACACCGACGGAACAAAGCTAACCTAGAGAGCTCCTTGCCCCAGAAAGCCTCTGGGCCAATCCAGCCGAAGATGGTTTCACGGTTGTGAACCGCAATAAGCACACACCAAAGCGGAAAAGGCCCGTTTTTCAGGCAATGGACAGGCCTGTTAAATCAAAAGATCTAAGGCACTGCGAACAAGCAAGTACAACACCGGCCCAATGCTCACCGAGCAAGCCACAGGACCTGCCTTTGTCGCCAAAGGCATTTCAAGAGGAGCCTTTCTCTAGTTGGGTGACGTTAACACCTGTTGTTGACGAGCAAGATACGGTCATGTCACAGCCTAATGAATCTGAAGGCAGAACGCTTCTGCAACCCGGTACGTCGGGAACCAAGCAAGAACAGTCCCCAGGAGTGCCTGTCTCACAGGCATCACAAGACAAGCTGTATCCCAGCTGGGCGACCTTAGCAGAAGATGAAGGCCTCGACTCCCTGATGACGCAGGCCAGCATCTTCATTGACGATGAATAATTTAATTCCGACAAAGAATGGGCCTTTTTCAAGTCTGGTTTCCTTGCACCGTGTACATGTGGGTGCAGTGCTGTTCCAGTTCTCTGTTTCCAAGTCCCAGATGTCGGGAGACGAAAAGTGCACTTGTGAAGAAGACACCCGGGGTCTGGGGTGTACAAGCAAGAGCCCCCATGCTAGATCTCACAGTTCCCCCCTCCCGGCGAGCCAGCCAAGAGTGTAAAGAACAGAACAGTCAGTGTGTGTGAGGAAGAACACCCCCCAGCGATTTCATGTGGGAAACCTTTTTTTCGAAATGTAAATATACTAGTAAATAATTTAAAAACCTATAGATTAGGAGTGTTTCCACTGTTTAAAGAGTTTGTTCAAATGTAAATAGTTCGTCCTTCGTTATTACAAACACACACACACCACACACCAGCACACCACAAACATGTACACAAACACAACCAAACAGCTAACTTCCCCCCCCCGCCCCCGCTAGGGCAAAATTGCCTGACAGCGCTGTTTCGCCCGTGCTTAATTTAAATCCTCAGTGTGGAATGACAAGTGGCCAACTCTCAGCTACCACTACGTCGAGCAGCCTAGTTGCAGCAAGTGACCAACTCTCAGCTACCACTTTGTCGAGTAGCCTAGTTATAATTTCTCTCAATATTAACGGATTGAGAAATAAACTAGAGCATGTTATAAAACTGATACGAAAAAATAAACCTGACTTCTTATTTTTAGAACAAACTGGCATTACATCTGATTTTCATGCAAAACAGTTGATAACTAAATTAGGATTAAAGCACGGCTAGTTTAGCTTCGGCACCAGTCATGCAGGAGTAGCTATTCTGCAGATTACTAAGGAGTGGGAAGCAGTACAACACACGATAGACAGTTGTGGCAGAACTGTAATAATACAAGTACAGAACAAACACAACAGACAAGACACACACACACACTTATTAACATATACGCAACCACGGAAAGATCTGCCTAACCTAAGTTTTATGACGGACTGTACGACACTTTATCTAGGTATTACAAAGGAACCAAAATAGTGTTAGGCGGAGATTTTAATTGCGTCCTGTCTAATTTAGATTTATCCAACAGTTCTTTAGAATCCCAATTACGGAAAAAGACCATCGAAAAATCTTTGCAACTCCGACTTTTACAATCTATGTTAGACGAACATGACCTTTCAGACGTCTACAGGAAAATAGAACCGCAAACACAAGCATTCACATACCAAGACAAGATAAACCCATATTTCAGACGGGCCTCGAGATTGGACAGAATTTATGCAACTAGTAATTACAAGATACACAAAGCTTACCATGTACAAAATACCCTTAAATTTACTGACCATCAAGCAGTCTACACAGTTTTAAGTACAGGACACACACACACACATGAAATTAAAGAGATCTCCGCATTGGAAATTTAACAATAATCTACTTAAAAATACTTTCTACACAGAACAAATATCACAACTAATCCAGGGGTACATGCAAGATATTCCAACTAACAACATTGCAGAATATTGGGACCTGTTAAAAATACGATAAGAGATAGGACACAGATTTTGGCTACAATTATACATAGGAAGTTTAAAAAGAAGAGGGTATATTAGAAGAAGCAATTAATTTAACCAAATGTTTAGATAACACAAACCCACACATTCATATTTTACAGGAACAGTTAGAGCATTACAAACAGTATACTTACCAAGGATCATTACTCAGGACAAAATTAAACACTATAATGCAAGAAATACCAAGTAGACAATACTTAGGGATAGAACAGAACGTACAAAGCAGTAGACAGATACATGAAATTGTAGACATGAACGGACAACAACAAACAGACAACACTAGCATCAGTCACGCTTTCTTCGAGTACTACAAACAATTATACACTAATGAAGAAACCGACACAAATATACAGGATACATTTTTACAATACGCAAAGTGTTTAAGCGAAGAAGAGAGCGAGAAGCTAGATCAACCTTTAACTTTAGACAATTTACAAGAAGCTATTAGTACTTTTCAAAAAGACAAGGCACCCGGACCAGACGGGCTCACCGCGGAATTTTACAGGTTTTTCTTCCCCTTTTTAGGGCCCCTTCTAATTAAAATGTTTGAAGAAGCCTTCCAAAAAGGAGAGCTCCCGAATAGTTTAAATCAATCCTACATCACGATAATACCTAAGGATAGTTCCGACAAAAAGTCAATAAGAAATTATAGACCCATCTCCCTTTTAAATACCGATTATAAACTTCTGGCCAAAGCTCTTACTCTCAAGCTTAAACCACACATGCATAACATGATCCATGAAGACCAACAGTCTAGTGTACAAGGTAGAAACAATTGTAGGCACACGCACTTCATAACAGATCTAATCACATACACACACGATAGGCAGTGTCATAGTGCGATACTATCACTAGACCAAGAGAAATCATTCGATAGAGTGTCGCATTCTTTTTTACATAAAAGTTTACAAGCAAACAACATAGGGGAGTACTTTAGAACATGGGATAAAATCCTATACAAAAAGCCTGAAAGTAGAATATTGGTTAACCATGGTTTAACTGAACCCTTTAAACTGTCTAGATCTGTTAGACAAGGGTGTCCCTTGTCACCCTTGTTATATGTAATAACACTCGAACCAGTTTTGGAAAGAATAAGACAAGACATAAACATCACGGGAACCTTCGTTCCAGGCAAAGGTGAGAAGAAGTTATTTGTTTATGCTGATGACACTGTATTCTTTCCAACAACAAATGATTCTATAAAAAACATATTTGAAATTTTCACAGAGTTTGGATACGCTAGCGAATTGTGGTAAAGTGGGATGTTATAAATATTTATAGGGGACTTAGTGTACTGACTGAGATCAGCTGTGAAGGTATATATATATCTAATAAGAGTAGTGTATTATATATAACCTTACTTGCTGCCACATATGTATACCTCATTCAGAATTATTCTGGAATAGTGTGATGACTACGTTATATGTCTAGGGTATGTGTATGATGAAGTGTAAGTCATAACAACAACAGACAGATAAACAATTTAATTTATTCCACCACACTTGACAACACTGTGACACTCACATACATGAAACACTCTACGAGGATATCTTAAAGGAGTCACTGATAACTTTTCAAATAACAATATGTATTCAGTGCTGTCATGAAGGTATATGTGTCCTGATTCAAATACAAAGGGAACCAGGAATCACAATCAATTTTAATTACAAGTTATATGTACAGAATTTATCAATATGAATCTTGTAGTGACATATATTTTTAATAGTATCCTATGTGTGTCAGTTGTGTAGTAGTAATATGAGGTAATACTGGTTTTGTTTTGTTCAAGCTCTGTTGGTATTTGTCATCATGACTTCAATAGTTTGTCTTTATTGGTACTAGTATTGGAGATGTTCTCAGTTCCTGATATTAAAACAATTAATTTCCCCTCTTAATTGTATTTTACACTGTCATTTTAAGATGGGGGTACATAATGTTGAGCTCAGCTGGCCACATCAGCTTATCTTGCGTGATGGCGGCAGGAAAAGACTCCTCTGCTCGATTTCTCCCCTGGGCTCTGGAGACACCTCACTGATAGCTAAATGGACCAAGGAGTATGCTGTCCGACTCTGGATTCAGCAAAGCTCTGACCAGGTGCTGCTCAATAACTTTAAGACCACCGTCCCACAATTCATAGAATAATAAACAGTTTCGTTGACTGGCAATGGATATAGCACAACTCCGATCTGCCGATGTTCCAGGCTTTATTTTATATAAAATATACACTGGTGCTCAACGTACTGCTTCTTAGTAGGTTTATTACAAGATGTGGCAATGAACAGACGCTCTGAATCAAGTATATTCGCAGCTCTACCCAATGAAACCACGTCTCCACATCTTTTCAAAAAAGTACCCCTTCTATTCGTTTCCCATAACAACGCAATATAGTATTTATAGCCCGACCAATCGTGTTTAGTCGTATATTTGTTGCGCTCCAATCAATTAGGAGTTAACATGGTAGGCTATTTCCGTAACGTAAGGTTTTTTCAAACACGTTATAAAAAATTTTTATGAGCAGAAATGATTTCATGCTGTCAGGCATCCCCACTATTTTATTTTGGTTATAATTTATTAATTCCTAGACTATTTGCGTAACGTTTTACATATTCTTTGTCAGCAAGCCCTAAGGAACCCAAATATACAAATTTAAAAGAGCTAAGTGGCTGCGTTCAAAATATGCAATTTCTTCTACCTCCTGTTTCGAAGATGTGCTGTCTGGGTACTGTAATGTTTTCAAACGTAAACCCATCTAATGTCATCTTTTCTAATAAGCGTTTTTCAGGATTTTAAAACCTAACTCTGGGAAGGTTAGTGTTTTTATCACTGTCCATCTGAAAAAAAGTTAGTGCATGTGGCCTTACACGCGTGATAGTAGTAATTGTGTATCGCGCGACGCGTGTTGGGGTGGCATTAATAGCGAGACACGTGTTTAGTGTTGCATGCGTTCCTGATTTTCAGCCCTCCCTTCTTTCTATTTGAGTCCATCTGTTCGTTCGTTTTGGTAACGTAGTATAATTAATGTTAGGATTAATTTAGGCCATTACGCAGTGTGCCTCTCAATGTTTTTCTTAGAAATGCAATACCCGTTTTAATGTGTTGTGGAAACGCTTGTATTTATGCAGTGGCTTATATTTAACGTGGAAACGTTACAATTTGCAGACGAAGCATAAAACAAAGGGGGATTTCGAGTACATTCTTTGTGACAGCACTGTTATTTTACCATTGCTCTTTTCTTTATTAGAATTTATTTGTTAGGCTTTATATTTACCTGATAATTTATATATGTGGATTAGAATATTTCACGACACCTCCCCTCTTAAAACAGACATCCCATGTCAGTCCTTTATTCTATATACACATAGATAAATGTAAGTCAACTTGACTTTACTCTGCTGTGGTGCTATCATGGTTTTATGTAGTTGGGTCCATTCAGAGTAGGCACTACTCATGAAATCTGCCTCAGACTTCTACAACCAATAATATATTTCGGTTATGTTACTGAACAGCCGCAAGTGTGAGTGCTTGTCTTAATGCTGCTTCGCAACCCGTATTCACCATTTCTCTTCTCTGAGTCTCCGCAATGACATGTCCAGAGAACATTATATTTCCCTCAAAATGTTCGTTATGAGGAGATAACATATACCTGGTGATAGCAGAGTTTTCGTAGTGGATCCCATAATCTTCTTATTATCCTGTATGAAACATTCGGAATATCCTCAATCAAAGAGGCAACTCAGGGATTCATTACGTTCCTCCGAAATGTTTACATCCAACAATTTTCTCATCATTCTAGAGAAGACACTAGGCGCATTCTTCAATCCAAATGGCAATCTATTAAACTCATAGTGTCCTTCTGAGGTACTAAAAGCTAGGTATGGTCTAACCTCAGGCTTTACTGGAATCTGATAGTATCCTTTACTCAGATCTACTTTGGAGAAATATTTAGCTTTATTTAGTCTGGCAAACAGCTGATTTGTATCCGGCAATGGATCCACCTGTCCTTCTGTAATAGCATTCAGTCTCCTGTAATCTATACAGAGTCTATGTTCTCCAGAGGGCTTCCTTAAGAGTACAACACCGGAACTATACGAAGATTCACTGTGCGAAATAATTCCTTCCTTCAACAGATAGTCTATCTCTTCCTTCAAAGCTTTCTCCTTAGCAAACGGAATCGAATATGGTTTCATACAGACAGGTGTGGGGTCTATCAGTTTCATATCATATTCCAATAGGTTTGTATGCCCTGGTCGGTCTGTTAACACCTGCATGATTATTTAGAACCTGTTGCACTCTCTCTTTCTGAGTTTTCGTTAAATGTGTACTGATTTTCACCTGTGCTGCTGTCTCACAGGGGTGTAATGGATATTCAAATGATGAAAGTGGTTCCTTTTTCATCTCCATGGCGATGGACAAGGTCAACAAGTGTGTCTCTTCCTGATGTTCTCTTTCCAAATATTTCTTCAGGAGATTCACATGATAGATTTTTTCTTTCCCCTTCTTATCTATCTTATAATTTGTTCTAGACACCTTCTCTAGAACTGTATATGGACCCTGCCATCCAATTTGTAACTTATTCTGACTCCCGGGCAAAAGAAGCAGTACCTTCTCTCCCACAGCCAAATCTCTGTCTTTAGCTTTCCTGTTATAATAGGCAGCATGCTTCTTCCTGGCTTGTTTCAAATTTTCATTGGCAAGTTTCCAGCCAGTTTTTAAACGAGTGGTCAGCTCATTCACATATTGGTATGAAGATGTAATGTTTTCCTCTGCCTTTTCATCAGTTCACGTTCTTAACAAAGCTACATATGGACCTTTAATTTTGTGGACCTATTTGTCCATGCACCGGTATGGTCTCTTCCACTCGAAGCTCTATAGTGATGATTTTTCTTCCCAGAATTATCATGCACAAAACGACCGCTACCAATTTTTCTCTTGGGGTTGTCTCCCCACTTAAAATTCTTGATGAGAGATTTCCTCTCTACATCCTCTTCCTCCAGTTTGTTTAAGTCCGATTGAGGGATTTTCGGCTTATCCTGGGGTAAGACATCTTTTTGCACTCTCCGCATAGTGGCCATTGTAAAACAGTTAAGTGAAGCTTGTCCGTGAAAAGGGGCTTCCCATTCCATTTGGTCCACTTTATCAAATCTATTTTTCTTTTTATTATCAGGCCTAATTTTGCCCCGTGGCGTGTCCAGGTCCTGATCAATGTTCCCACTTGTGGGTGTTCCCTCATGTGCTATGCTACACCTTTCTACAAAATTCTCAATGTCCCATCTTGCTTTGGGCCAATAATAATTGTGAGCCACCTTTTGAATGATGGTACCTATCTTCTCATGGTCCCCATCTGGTTTCACATGTAGGCTCCTTATTAAGTCTGCCCTATATCTTTTAGGAAGTACCAGCTGTCCCTGACCTTTGGATCTAGCTCCAGTCTTCCTATACATCAACTTGTTTTTCATGTAAAAACCTTCTTGCCTGGAGTTGTATGACAAGTTGACAATTTTCTGAAACAAGGCTTGAGTGTTTTATCCCCAGCCTGTGCCTTCCTCATCTCTTCTGGAGTGGTATCCAACATAATATCCTCCTCCTGTCTTGAGGTCGACCTGACCTGAAGGGTTGCCATATACACAGGTTTCCTTCTGCAACGGTCAGTGTCATGATTGTCCATCTGACAATTTTTACACCACCTTTTTCCTTGGTTGAAAGATTTTCTTTCATCATATTTCCTTTCATCGAATTGTGGGAATTTATTTTTATTTTCATACCGTGGCCTATCAAACTGGTGCTTACCTTTGTTTTGATCCCTAGGATCAAATTTATTAAAGTTCTGTGGTGCCCTAAAGTTATCCACTTGGTTCTTTTTATTACCTGTTACCTCTGCTTGAGCTGCTTGATACCTTTCAGCAACATTTAGTAACTCACCCAGCCTCTCTGCACCTTGTTCCATGAGAAACTTTCTCAGGTCTGGAGCCATGGACTCTCTTAATTGCTCTATAAGGACCATTTCCTTAAGATCTTGGGTTTTCCCCAGAGAAGTCCATTTCTCCAAGTATGTCTCTATTCGTGCAGAGAACTGGTGATAGGTTTCACCTGACAGTAGTTTAGCATTCCTAAATTTTTTCCTATAAAATTCTGCATTCTTTTCATACCTTAACAAAAGAGCCTGCTTTAGCATGTCATAATTTTCCTGATCACCTCTGCTCATTTTTGCAAAAACTTCATAAGCTGCCCCACGAAGTCCCTGAGATAACTTTAAGCTCCACCTTTCTCTCTCTAACCCATATGTGGTAGCTAATAGTTCATACCTATTTAGATAGCTCTCTATATCATCGTCTTTCTCAACAAAATGATCTAAATGAAAATTCATAGCTGAGGTTGAGGCTCCCTGAGTAACCGTAGCATCAGAGGCAAAGGGACTGGCACCATTTTCAGGCGCATGGCCTTGAAACTCAAACTCCCTTAGTCGTAACTCATGTTCCCTTTGTAATCTCTTATCTTCTGCTTCCCTTTCTGCAGCTAATCTCTTGTCTTCCCTTTCTGCAGCTAATTTCTTCTCTTCCCTTTCTGCAGCTAATTTCTTCTCTTCCCTTTCTGCAGCTAATTTCTTCTCTTCCCTTTCTGCAGCTAATTTCTTCTCTTCCCTTTCTGCAGCCTGTCTTCTTTCCTCAGCTTCCAATGCTTTTGCCTCTTTGTCAGCCTCAATCTGCAACCTCTTAATTTCTTTTTCAGCCTCTAATTTTCTTTCGGCCTCTTTTTCTAATCTTCTTTCTTCCCGTTCAATAAATTTGTCACATTCAGTAGTGACATAGGCAACCATAACTTGCCCATCTAATCCTAACTCTTTTGCAGTCTGAACAGCAGCAGATCGAAACTTGGCCAGGTCCGCCATTGTCTATCAGGTAAGTTTATAAAATGTCTAACTAACAATTCAATCTCTAAATATATATCTAATGGACAACACAGGCACCGAGAGCTCAACCTTATTTAATTCCACCCAAGGATACCTTTTAATTCTTATATTCCCTGAAGTGAATTACCCCCAATATTTTTAAGAGGGAAAGATTCAAAATCCCAAGAGCGAGACCCCAATATATGTGGTGAAGTGGGATGTTATAAATATTTATAGGGGACTTAGTGTACTGACTGAGATCAGCTGTGAAGGTATATATATATCTAATAAGAGTAGTGTATTATATATAACCTTACTTGCTGCCACATATGTATACCTCAGTCAGAATTATTCTGGAATAGTGTGATGACTACGTTATATGTCTAGGGTATGTGTATGATGAAGTGTAAGTCATAACAACAACAGACAGATAAACAATTTAATTTATTCCACCACACTTGACAACACTGTGACACTCACATACATGAAACACTCTACGAGGATATCTTAAAGGAGTCACTGATAACTTTTCAAATAACAATATGTATTCAGTGCTGTCATGAAGGTATATGTGTCCTGATTCAAATACAAAGGGAACCAGGAATCACAATCAATTTTAATTACAAGTTATATGTACAGAATTTATCAATATGAATCTTGTAGTGACATATATTTTTAATAGTATCCTATGTGTGTCAGTTGTGTAGTAGTAATATGAGGTAATACTGGTTTTGTTTTGTTCAAGCTCTGTTGGTATTTGTCATCATGACTTCAATAGTTTGTCTTTATTGGAACTAGTATTGGAGATGTTCTCAGTTCCTGATATTAAAACAATTAATTTCCCCTCTTAATTGTATTTTACACTGTCATTTTAAGATGGGGGTACATAATGTTGAGCTCAGCTGACCACATCAGCTTATCTTGCGTGATGGCGGCAGGAAAAGACTCCTCTGCTCGATTTCTCCCCTGGGCTCTGGAGACACCTCACTGATAGCTAAATGGACCAAGGAGTATGCTGTCCGACTCTGGATTCAGCAAAGCTCTGACCAGGTGCTGCTCAATAACTTTAAGACCACCGTCCCACAATTCATAGAATAATAAACAGTTTCGTTGACTGGCAATGGATATAGCACAACTCCGATCTGCCGATGTTCCAGGCTTTATTTTATATAAAATATACACTGGTGCTCAACGTACTGCTTCTTAGTAGGTTTATTACAAGATGTGGCAATGAACAGACGCTCTGAATCAAGTATATTCGCAGCTCTACCCAATGAAACCACGTCTCCACATCTTTTCAAAAAAGTACCCCTTCTATTCGTTTCCCATAACAACGCAATATAGTATTTATAGCCCGACCAATCGTGTTTAGTCGTATATTTGTTGCGCTCCAATCAATTAGGAGTTAACATGGTAGGCTATTTCCGTAACGTAAGGTTTTTTCAAACACGTTATAAAAAAAATTTTATGAGCAGAAATGATTTCATGCTGTCAGGCATCCCCACTATTTTATTTTGGTTATAATTTATTAATTCCTAGACTATTTGCGTAACGTTTTACATATTCTTTGTCAGCAAGCCCTAAGGAACCCAAATATACAAATTTAAAAGAGCTAAGTGGCTGCGTTCAAAATATGCAATTTCTTCTACCTCCTGTTTCGAAGATGTGCTGTCTGGGTACTGTAATGTTTTCAAACGTAAACCCATCTAATGTCATCTTTTCTAATAAGCGTTTTCCAGGTTTTTAAAACCTAACTCTGGGAAGGTTAGTGTTTTTATCACTGTCCGTCTGAAAAAAAGTTAGTGCATGTGGCCTTACACGCGTGATAGTAGTAATTGTGTATCGCGCGACGCGTGTTGGGGTGGCATTAATAGCGAGACACGTGTTTAGTGTTGCATGCGTTCCTGATTTTCAGCCCTCCCTTCTTTCTATTTGAGTCCATCTGTTCGTTCGTTTTGGTAACGTAGTATAATTAATGTTAGGATTAATTTAGGTCATTACGCAGTGTGCCTCTCAATGTTTTTCTTAGAAATGCAATACCCGTTTTAATGTGTTGTGGAAACGCTTGTATTTATGCAGTGGCTTATATTTAACGTGGAAACGTTACAATTTGCAGACGAAGCATAAAACAAAGGGGGATTTCGAGTACATTCTTTGTGACAGCACTGTTATTTTACCATTGCTCTTTTCTTTATTAGAATTTATTTGTTAGGCTTTATATTTACCTGATAATTTATATATGTGGATTAGAATATTTCACGACACGAATCTAAACTAAATATTCAGAAATCTTGTATAATGGGAATAGGCAGATGCGCCAATAAATCAGATTTTTTTTTCCAACTAATACAGGTAAATAGAATTAAAATTTATGGAATAAATTATGCATTTAACCCGCAGGACCACAACACTGGAACATGGGCACAATTATTAGAGAAAATTCAAAACATATTGGAAAAGTATAAGTACGATAAAACAACTACCATTTCTGGAAGAAGTATTATAGTGAATTGTTGTATTATGCCTAAAATAATGTATACAGCAAATATACTGATTATACCTAAAACGATTGTATCAAAAATAAATAAGCTGATTAGGGCCTTCATTTTCAGGAACGCTATAACTAGTATAAAACACCTTACTCTAATACAACCAAAAAACAGAGGAGGATTAGCCTTACAGGATATCAACACTAAAATAAAAGCTTTAAGAATAAAATACATAGGGGAAATTATTAAATACCCAGAACTTTACTGTTGCGTGATAAATTCTCGCAACATCGTTTTATTTCAATATCTGTTTTATAACGCAAGGGCAACAACTGCTTGAAATCTATAGTCACTTTTCTCGGTAAGCATTTGTCTTCTCGCGTTAGTATCGAATGCAGTTAACTTTTGAGCTGTGGTCATTTTTGCGCTGGACTGCGCATGACTTGTCTTGTTGTTTGGTCGATCGGTTTCCGCCCACCACTAGTGGGAGTGAGCGATTTGGAATGGCGAAAGAGATGCCTCGTTGAAGAGGGGATCTCCGCTTTTTTTTTTTTGTTCTGTCAGGGATGTGTAGTCCTCTTATGGATATTTCGTTTAGTCGAGATAATACCTCTAGTGTTTTCCCACATGTCGGGAGGCGTGATATTTCTGTGTATTTCATGAAAGCAAGGTAAATTGACTTTTTCATTAACTCTATCGATTTTGGGTCGTGAGCGATTTCGATTCATAGCCTGTCTCCGAAAGTCGTCGTCACGAGATGTTCTTTCCCAGCTCACATGTCGCTGCATTGTACTGCCTCGGTTGATGCAGGTACCAAGGACCATTACTTGCTACTTTGTTAAATGAACTAGGTTTAGAAAACCTTTATTATCTAGAGGATATTTTTGAGGACATTATTTATACTTCGGCAGACGTGTCTGTCTTGCTGAAGTCAAACTAAGGAGAGTGAACTGATCTCATACATCTGGTTATCTCCTGGCTGTTATAGAAAAGGATGGAGTTGTTCATCTGACTACATTTACAGCACTTTGAAATATAACATGCATCTGACTCATCATTGTAATGCTGTCTACCGTTTATTGCTGTATTGAATGTTGCTGTGATAATGACTGTTTGATGTGCCTACACATTTGCGTAACCATTTTGTCACTGTGGCGTCCACAATAAATAATGAAGAAAAACGTCAACGGCTGTTTCAAGACTCATTGACTTTATACGTCGTGAGTTTACTGACGTCCTATGTGGATTGCCCTGTTATTGTTGCATGAACATTGTTTTGACTGAACACATCTACACACTACACAAAACCAGACATGCGGATGCCATCCATCATCATATGGCATCACGCATCATTTGGTGGCCAGTGTGGGGACACCTCCCCGATGTGAATATTTTTTGAGACATATTTATTTTTCTGTTGAGGTATATCCTCACCAGACACTCTATAATTAGCCTATTGTTTGGCAATTTAATTAATTATCAGCGCATAATCGTGCGTTTTGAGCCGCTTATCGCTTGCTCTTTGATATTGAAAAAAAAATATGTTCCACATTTTTTTTTATCGGGAGGAGGTGGTGATATGTTGCGTGATAAATTCTCGCAACATCGTTTTATTTCAATATCTGTTTTATAACGCAAGGGCAACAACTGCTTGAAATCTATAGTCACTTTTCTCGGTAAGCATTTGTTTTCTCGCGTTAGTATCGAATGCAGTTAACTTTTGAGCTGTGGTCATTTTTGCGCTGGACTGCGCATGACTTGTCTTGTTGTTTGGTCGATCGGTTTCCGCCCACCACTAGTGGGAGTGAGCGATTTGAATGGCGAAAGAGATGCCTCGTTGAAGAGGGGATCTCCGCTATTTTTTGTTCTGTCAGGGATGTGTAGTCCTCTTATGGATATTTCGTTTAGTCGAGATAATACCTCTAGTGTTTTCCCACATGTCGGGAGGCGTGATATTTCTGTGTATTTCATGAAAGCAAGGTAAATTGACTTTTTCATTAACTCTATCGATTTTGGGTCGTGAGCGATTTCGATTCATAGCCTGTCTCCGAAAGTCGTCGTCACGAGATGTTCTTTCCCAGCTCACAGGTCGCTGCATTGTACTGCATCGGTTGATGCATGTACCAAGGACCATTACTTGCTACTTTGTTAAATGAACTAGGTTTAGAAAACCTTTATTATCTAGAGGATATTTTTGAGGACATTATTATACTTCGGCAGACGTGTCTGTCTTGCTGAAGTCAAACTAAGGAGAGTGAACTGATCTCATACATCTGGTTATCTCCTGGCTGTTATAGAAAAGGATGGAGTTTTCCCCCTGACTACATTTACAGCACTATGAAATATAACATGCATCTGACTCATCATTGTAATGCTGTCTACCGTTTATTGCTGTATTGAATGTTGCTGTGATAATGACTGTTTGATGTGCCTACACATTTGCGTAACCATTTTGTCACTGTGGCGTCCACAATAAATAATGAAGAAAAACGTCAACGGCTGTTTCAAGACTCATTGACTTTATACGTCGTGAGTTTACTGACGTCCTATGTGGATTGCCCTGTTATTGTTGCATGAACATTGTTTTGACTGAACACATCTACACACTACACAAAACCAGACATGCGGATGCCATCCATCATCATATGGCATCACGCATCATTTACCCAATAGCAAACTACTATATTGGGATTACATTATCTAGCTTATGTAAACTTGACAATAATAAACCTCTTTTTTTTTGGTACCCCACCACCCTTTTACAGAATATGTATACAGAATTTAGAAAAAAATGAACATCTAACAAAACAAGACACAAAACTCATATGCACACTTCTAGTTAAAGCACAAGAGCCACTTTTGAGTACACGCATAAAAAGAGGTTACAACTTGTTTGTAACCGACTACACGCAGAGCTTCACAAACATCCACGTAATAAACGTTAACTCACAAGCAAAAAAAGCTACATTCAGATTACTGTACAATTTAATACCCATTGTGAGTAAACAATCATCAATAAAAGCAGGAAAAACACCAAAAAAAATGTAAACTATGCAAGGATAACACAATAGAAACAGAAGACCACTTGTTTCACACATGTAAGACAGTGGTCCCCACCCTAAACAAGCTAAGAAGGGAAATAACTTCCAACACACAACAAACACTCAACATGTACCGAGCAGTTATGCTCAACACCTTACCAAATATATCGAGACAGACATAACTTAAACTACTAACTCTACTAGCTGAATTTAGATACCTAGTATGGATTTGTAGAAACAGGGCAGTATATGACGTGAACAGCATGACCACAAAATATTTGCACAAATATACGCACGCAAAACACAAGACATAGCAGGACAGTTTTAAAAACTTTTTTGTTGTGTTTATACTATTAGTTATACATCCTGCCTTCTTTGACCCCTATGGTCTCTATACAAGACAATGTAACTTTGATTTGTAAATATTTCGTTTTGTCCATATCATACAATGTAAAGGTAAAGGTAAAGGAACCCGTTACACGCCCATTGAGGCATATTGGGAATATGGTGTTAGGCCCATATTATCTTGACCGTCGGCACACGAGGGGTGATGTGGTCGGCATCACGCCGGCCGCCTTAACATTCCCAGAGTTGCTCTGGTACCCATTTGGGGCTGGGTCGACCCAGGAGTCGTATGTGGCCTAAAAAATTCCCGCCTCATCTGGGGATCGAACCATAGACCACTGCGCTAGGAAGCCAGTGCACTAACCACTATGCTATCGAGGCTCCCATCATACAATGTAAATAACCATTAACATTATTCGATGTACTATCAATCATTTAGTACTTTCATGCCCTCATCAACCATTGTTCAATATCCATGTCTTTATGGCTAACAATTATTATTTTTTGTTACGTAAGGATACCTTATATAATATAAACTTTTAAAAATTAATTTGATTTGTAGTAATGCAAACGTTTTGGAAATGATATTGAAAGTTATCTTATGTGAGATTTGTTTTGTAATTTTGATAGGATATTAATGTGTAATAATTTTGCATCTTCTTTGATAATAATAATAATAATAGTTGCCCATCGCAAGCGAAGATGGCGACAGCTTCAAGCTTGAATTGTGAGACATCAGTGCCGTGATCTCATGTGGCTAATTAGTCCTATTTTGGCCCTACAGGCCATGCCACATACGGGGCACACATGGTTGAGTCGATAGTAGTGTTGCTGCGCATTCTGACTTTTCTTGCAGCACGCTTGCCTTCTGCCTTATCAGCTAAATTCTGTTCTGCAATGCGAGCGCCTTGAGTAATGTTTGTCCGCCAGGCAGAGCGATCATGTGCGATAGTCTCCCAGGAGGAGACATCAATTTTGAAGCTGCTCAACGATGCTTTCAGTGTATCTTTGAAGCGTTTCTTTTTCCCCCTACTGTTTGCTTACCTATAGAGAGTTCGCTGTACATCAACTGCTTTGGGAGGCGTTTTTCCGGCATGCGAACAACATGTCCGGCCCATCTAGTTCTTCTTTGATACTGATTGATATGATTAATTAGGGACTTTAGATTTTCATGACAAGTAATTTCAATTGATGCATTAGAACCCCTGAACATCAGTATTGTTGTAACTTTTCATCAACGAAGAGTAGCGGCTATGATCAAAGCAGTCAAAGACGATCCCCAGAACAGAGAAGCAGAAATTTAGCATCTCCGTGCGAACACTGAACCGTTCGCAAGACGGACACGAGCGGTCAGAAGAAAGCTTCTTGCAGACTTCGCACCTCTGTGGCAACTTGCAGGCTTGCCCGAAAGACTATGGAACGGGAGAGACGGAGCGCTCAGCGTAGCGGATACGATCTGAGGAATCAGGAAACTCACCGCGAACGAGGCTAGTCTCGCAGAAATTTCACATCCTCGTGCGAGCAGCCTGAGACGAACGAAGATCGGAAGCCAGTCGGGCCATCGCGGTTAGCATGGCGGCTAAATAACTTCGACTTGCCCTGGGATCTGAAGAGGCGCGAAATTTTCACACGACCCATTTAACTTACATTCCCGTTAGATATATACAGAATCTGAAAAGGGCAACTTTATCATTCGGTCTGACAGAATTTTAAGATTCACTAGCATATAGTTAAATTCCTGCTAGATTTCATCTAAATTGTTGGCTATTGGAGTGAAATTCTTTTTCTGTGCAGACGGTAATTTATACTTTAGCTTCGAGTGATCAGTGGTCTAGTTATTTCATTTTTTATTTCACTGGATTGGGGTGTAAATTTAAACTTATTAAATAAACTCATTTTCAAAGTTCTAGTGCAAACTAAATGTTACATCTATAAGTTTATTTCCTAATACAATAGCCGCGTAAATTAACTGTGCAGCCGATTAAGGGAATTATAACTTTAATACAGTTTAGTTCTGTATAAACAGATGTGCTTTTAACTATTAACCTCACGGAGAGTTTTTTTTCTTGATTTATTAATTAAAGACGCGAATGCAGAAAATAGTCTAACTGTAAATGTATCGCGCGTTAGATTTTAATATGATTTTATTGCATTTCATGTTTTATCTTTTATACAGAATTGATCTTTCGACCTTGCATCCCAGCAATTAATTAATTATACAGTGAGCCCTGCCAACTCAGTCGATTACTCCAGTGACTTATGAACATATTTGAAATTTAATCTTTGTGGCGATCCTGTTGGGATTCAGCTATCTGAAGTATACAGAAACAAAGCAAACCCAAAGACTGTTTTAAAATCCCAATTCATAAAGTCGTTTTATAGTTATCAAACTGGAAGAAGAACAGTTGCCAGTCGCAATCATTTTACTTATTACTCAATTGATGAGAAAGAACATAGATTTCCCTGACACTGTCTGTCAAGCATAATCATTGGATTTTACCACCCCCTGAAGAACTTACCTCAGTGTTTTGTAGTTTGTGACATTACGGCAAAAGAAAGTTATCTCCACCAGCTGTGCCAATCTTAGAAACCGCACCATACCTCACACCTAGCCAAGTGCCTGTGCCATTCATTAGGAACTTTTATCTAACAAACCAACAGTAGCCTTTACGCTTCACCGTCTGGCGATTTTTGAGACTATTAGCTACCAGCCCACCTCGTTAAATCTGGGACCTGACACAGAAGAAAAGAAAAGACAATTTCCATTGTCCTACGGTATTAGCTGCAGTTGTAAAATTCCTAATGTGCCAGAATTCACAACTTGGTAAGTCTGTGTGTGTGACTGTGTGTGCTGGCCAGCCCAAGCGTGTTTTTTGAATGACAGGAGATTTATTAATCTTTTTTTTATTACCCTTATACTTAGTTCGACCTAGTATTAAGGTGTACTGTATTCACTTGTACGGGATTTCTCCTAGCGGGATTGTTTAACTGCGTTCAATTCCCCCCCCCCCCCTCCTTTCCGTAAAGTTTTGTTGAATAAAGGGAAACATTTGAGAACCCTAGCTTTTCCTCTACCCCCTTATCACTGTAACCCCTTGCCTCAGAGAAATAGATTTACCATTGGGTTAAATTGCCTATCTCTGATCATCATCCCCCCCCCCCCCCCTTTCTCGTCTTTGGGACCTGGTCTTTTCTGTTAGTAAATACAAGCGGGAAAAGGTGTATTGGATACTTCTCCTCAAAAACCCCTCCCCCTTGTAATTTTTGTATTCTGTAACCTTTGATTTCTTCATGTAAATTGATAATTATTTGTGACTTGATTTTTATGATAATAAAAGTATTAAAACTTTGTTAGCATTTTGTGTCGGCTGGCCCAAATCCAACATTCCTCATATTTGTTATCGTAGTCTGTATTCATGTACGTTGAGCGTCAGAATCACCAAATCGGTGTGTGCGCCTGAGTGACTGGAACTGACAAACAATTGTTTGTTCAGAAGGGTGGTAGGAGTAGTTTTGAGAGACAAATATTGTCGTACATGAGACTGTCCTTACTCTTCCCAGCACTTGTGAATCTACTACCTCACTTTCCTAAATCCTTATTCTCACAGAGCCTTCACTATCATTCTACACTCTAAAGGGACCAATATCCATCAGAACTCTCTCAGATAAAATTACGACAATAAATGGTTAGCTCGTCCCGGATTCTGAGCCTAGTTTAAATAGAGTGTGGTTGATTGTCTTTGTGAAGTAGGGTATAATCTTAAAAAGTAATTACTTCCCCTAGACAAAGCCTTTTAGTATTTTGGGCCGACCACACAATAATTATTACAGGTTTGTTCTTTCCACAGGAGCAGGAAGTTAGTGATAATAAAATATTTGTCACCTTTGTATTCTCTGGCAGAGAAAATTGAAATTTTGTTATATAATTGCTGGGTTTGCGTGATTGTCTTCAGTCACAAAAGGTTTTTGAAGTTAGAAGAGCTGAGCAAAGCTAAAGACGCTTGTTCTAAATTTTTTAAAAATCTAGTTAACATCGTCTCTACTCTTTAATTGACTTCAGAAGGGCGGAGTTCGGTTAGTGGAGAATTAAAATTTTCAGGAAATTTTTTTTTCCTTTAAATTGTTTTTCATAAATTTTTCTCTACTTTTAGTAAAAGTAAATTTTTTCCAGTGTAACTTACCATTTTAGTGGCATTAGTCGCTTGCGTTTAGAGCCTTAATTGCCAGAAAACAGCAGCGATAAGTTAACACATTATAAGGTAGGAGGTAACTCAAGTAAATTTTTACTTTGGTTTTTCTCGTAGCGGTTCCGAGTTTCTTCCCCTTCTCGTTTCTTCTTACTAGTTCTCTAGTCATACTACATCTTATTCTTTGACAATGGCAGAGAGGATAAAGATGAGGTCCATCTTGAGGCTGGAAGCGAAAGAGGCAGGATTAGACGCAGAAGCTGCAAACGCGTTTGTCAACCAGGAACTGGAAATATATGACGCGGAGCAACGGAGAGCAGAAGCTGAGAGGAAGGAAGAGAAGGAAAGAGCAGAAGCTGAGAGGAAGGAAGAGAAGGAAAGAGCAGAAGCTGAGAGGAAGGAAGAGAAGGAAAGAGCAGAAGCTGAGAGGAAGGAAGAGAAAGCGAGAGCAGAGAGGAGAGAATCACAGGAGAGGGCAGATAGGAAAGAAGCGGAAGAACGCCTATTGGAACAGAAGAAAATTGAGGCAGAGATAGAAGCTCGCAGGGAAAGAGAGAGAGAGAGAGGGAAAGACAGCACGAACTGGCGCTTAAGGCTTTAGAGAGTCGGGGCGCTTCTACTTCGAATAACGGAGAGCCGTCTTCGCCCCAGTCTCAGTCAATGGATCTCTCTAGCACTCAATCTGCCCAACTAACGGCGATGTCTTTTGCTTTGGAATCTTTTCCTAGCCCTAACGAAAAAATTGACAGCTATCTAGAAAAATTCGAGAGGCTCGCCAATCTGTATGGGTTAGAGAGTTCCCGCTGGGCACTTAAACTCTCAACGTCACTGAAAGGCAATGCTTATGACGTATACACAAAGCTGGGACCGAATCAACATGATTACGACATGCTGAAGAAGGCCTTGCTAGAGCGGTTTGAGATGACCGCCCGAAATTTCTGCAAATGTTCAGAAACAGCCGGAAAGAGAGCACGGAAACTTTTCCGCAGTTCTCTTCACGTCTCACGGGTTATCTGACAAAGTGCATAGAATTATCTGAATTACCTCTTTCATATGAGGGACTTCTAGAAATTGTTCTTGTTGAACAGATAAAATCCACTTTGTCGAATGACACCCGTAGATTTTTGGCTGAACAGGGGGCAGTCAGGCTTGAGGACATCCTCAATAAGGCCGAACGCTATAGCAATGCAATGGCCGAACTTCCCAGCACTAAACGTAAACCCACAGATGAGCCGTCTCGAAAACAAAATCTAGAGCAGTCATCCTATTCTTCCAATCCTTCTCAACATTATAACCAACGAGATAATAATAACCAGAGACCTCCCCAGGAAAAATCGAAATTCTACAAAACCCGATACCCCCCCAAATAATACTTCTGATCAACCCACCAAGCCTACGTGGCAGCGCGGCCACCAAGGTCAAGGAAAAGGGAAGACCCCTACACCAGGAACGTCTGATCAGGGCAAACAAACCGGTCCTAACCGCATCGGATGTTTGCATACAGCCTCGAAAGGTAGAGTCAATGTCAGTGATTCTCAACCTGAGGGGGACCGACCCTCAACGCGAGGAACTGTACTTTTGAATGGTACCTCTACTACTTGTCTTTTTGACACTGGACTAAGCTTTAGTTGTATTGTCGCTAGGCACCTAGTCAAACCAGGTCAGGAGACAGAGGAAACCGTCAAATTTAGTGGAGTTTTCAAGAGTGATGCACCCAGGACGCTTCCTATCGTACTGGTAAAAATACACTCTGATTTTGTCAGAAGTGTTATTAAATCGGTCATAATGGATGATCCTATCTACCCAGTTATCCTGGGATGTAGATATGTGTTTATTGGGAGACCAAAGGAGCCGATTGTGGCAGCGGTAACCACAAGAGGGCAAGCCAAGAAGGAGAGGGAGCCTGCGCCAAATTTGTTGCCGAATGAACTGAAGGAGGCGCAACAAAAGGACCCTACTCTGGAGCTCTGCTTTAGAAAACTGCCCATGGCTAAGGACCCCAGACACAACGGAGACATCTTTTCTAAGGATGGCGTATTGTATCGTAGAACGGGCAACCCGGACACGGGGAATAACCAGCTCCTAGTACCGACGCAGTACAGAAGCCAGATCTTAGAAATGGGGCACTCTCTTCCCTTTAGCGGACATATGGGACAAAACGCCACTATTCAGCGAATAAAAACCCACTATTGGTGGCCAGGAATGAACTCTGACATTATCAGGTATGTGAAATCCTGCGCCCAGTGCCAACGGGTAGCACCCAAGCACTTGACACCCCCAGTACCTATGGGGCAAATGCCAATTGTGGGGACTCCATTTGAACGGGTTGCTGTCGACATCATTGGACCCCTGGAAAGGACCAAAAGGAAGAACAGGTTCATCCTGACCTTAGTCGACACTTGCACAATGTGGGCCGAAGCTGTACCGCTAACATGCACAGATTCCAAGCATGTCGCAGAAGCCCTCGTGCAAATCTTTACATGGTTGGGATTCCCTCAACAAGTTTTGACGGATAATGGATCCCAATTCCGTAGCCTGTTAATGGAGGAGATCTTTAAGATCTTGAGGGCCAAAATTATCCACACAAGTCCCTACCATCCGGCTGGAAGTGGGCTCGTGGAACGTTTTAATGGCAGCCTCACCACCATGTTACGTAAGCTGGGTCAGGAGAAACCGGAAGACTGGGACCTATATATATCGGCTGCCTTATTCGCCTACCGAGAGGTACCCCAAGCGTCTACTGGATTCCCGCCTGCTACACTTTTATTTGGCAGACCTATTAAGGGGCCACTAGAAGCCTTACTTCTGTCCCTGACAGACCAAAAGGCTGACGAGACAGTCGTCTCTGCAAGCAAATATGTATCTGAGCTCAAGGAAAGGTTAAAGCTAGGATGGGATCTAGCCAACACCAACCTTACGAAAGCCCGCGCTAAACATGCTAAAAGATACAACAAAGCTGCAAAAGAGAGAGAACTACAACCAGGGGAGAAAGTTTTGTTGCTACTTCCAACCGGAAGCAATAAACTTCGCATCGGATGGCAAGGGCCGTTTACCGTCCTTAAAAAGATCTCACGTACTAATTACAAGATCTCCATTAAAGGAAAGGAGAAGGTCTTCCACATAAATCTGCTAAAGAAATATCTGGAAAGACCAGTGCCATCCTCCGAGCATCTCCTGGCTGTCGCCATAGCAACGGAAGACGAGGATGATGATGATGGTTGCATGGAGTATCCATTGCAACCCACAGAATCCTTTAAAGACGTCAAGTTCGGTGACAATCTCTCAGTAGAACAACAAACAGAAACCAGGACGCTACTAAAGCAGTACAGTGCAGTCTTAACGGACGTACCTGGTCGAACAAATCTCATCGAATTTGACATGAAATTAACAAACGAGACCCCTGTTCGAACCAGAGTGTATCACAACTAATACTACTACTACTACCACTACTATTACCACCACTACGATTACTACTACTACCACTACTACTATTACCACCACCATTTCCACTACTGCTACTACTACTACTATTACTACCACTACTACTACTACCCCCACTACTACTACTATTATTACTTCCACTACTACTACTACTACTAATACCACTACTACTACTACCACCACTACTACCACTACTACTACCACTACCACTTCCACTACTACTATTACTACTACAATTAACACTACTACCACTACTGCTGCAACTAATACTTGCTAGATAATGACACTGCAATGGATGAATCAGCAAGGCTGAGGCTGTTGGAGTTTGGCATCAAACGTGGGACTAGCAGAAATGGACGTGAGAGAGGATGCATCCGCAGTATGTACAACCAGCGTGCTACAGCAACAATTAGCATTCATACTCTTCGACATTTGCTGAGGGAGACTGAGCACCTATGGGTTTGCCCGGAGTGCAGTGAGGTCGATTCTGATTAACATTAACAATAATAACTAAAACTACTAATACAACTAAAACTACTACTACTACTACTATTCCCATTCATGTCTGTATCAAGTTCCCTTATTCGTGTGTTTGTTCATGGCATCTCTTACCCTGGATATTTCAGACCAATCACTGCCTTGGTGCTCGACTGGACGTCCCTTTGTCAAGATGGCGACTTAAATATTGATGTTTACGAATTTCTACTTTTTGTTTTTTTAAGGACCAGACAAAAAGAGATACTACACTGATACCTTTCAGGTAAAAACCTGACTGGGCTATCATGATTTATGATACACATAAACCATCATAATGTCCGTTTGTGCAACTTACAGATTGTGGAACCACCACAGCAGTTGGTACCCTTGCAGTAAACCTGCTCTAAACCATGTATGTGATCTTTCAGCAGTGAATTCTCTAGACATTTGGTGTGCATGGTGAGGTTGCCAGTCCCTTGCACAACCTCATATTAAATAGTAAACACCTCCTACGACATACCTGAACAGCAACACGCCTATTCCCCCTCTTCCCCCCTCCCCCCAGCTATACTGGGGCTGTACTCTAATACACAGCTCTTAAAATGAAAAGGTCACGTTTGCAGGTAACCTGATAAATTTAGTAACAACGAGAGGAAGAAATAAGGGAAGCTAATAGGGGAATTGTGAATCTTGACGGATTACTCAACTTGACCTTGAATTACCGTTCTTGACAGAAGTTGTAATGGTGCGCTCACGTGCGACGTTAAAATAAATTCTGCGTACTTGCCTGCCTATCTATCTATCTATCTATCTATCTATCTATCTATCTATCTATCTATCTATCTATCTATCTATCTATCTATCTATCTATCTATCTATCTATCTATCTATCTATGGGAGCCGCGCTGGTGTAATGGCTTCGGCGTTGTACTGGCGACCAGGTGTTCATGGTTCAAACCCGGGCGTCGGCGTTTGAAGAAATGTTTACGGCCGGAAATTTGACTGAATAGCCTGAACGGCTCCTGTGATAAACCCTCTGTGGATGGGAAGGAGCGAAGCTCCTGACCGGGTTGGAAGGAAAGTCCTCAGGTTCCCCAGCCTCGCAATGACATGTCATTGGGCCGTAGGGCTGAAAGCCCAAGTGCCGCTGGTTAAGAAAAAAAAAAAAAAAATCTATCTATCTATCTATCCATCTATCTGTCTGTCTGTCTATCTGGTTTTTATCTGTCTGTCTTTCCTGTATAATCATCTCATCTTTCTAATATGTCAGTCTCTCTGTCTAATATAAAATAAATATAATCTTTCTTATCTATATCTCTGTCTGTCTGCATGTTAGAATGTAGGCCAATGTATCTCTCTCTCTCTCTCTCTCTCTCTCTCTCTCTCTCTCTCTCTCTCTCTGTCTCTCTCTCTCTCTCTTTTTTTTTTTCTTTACCTAGAAAAGTTCTTTACCTCGATTCTTACTTCTTCTATCAGCTTATCTTAACTGGCTGTCTGTGTCTGTCCACATCTCAAGCTCACGTGTCGCAGCAACATCCCTACTAACAGATTACAGTGCAAGCTTTCGAGAGATAGAGTGAGTTCTTTGTGTGCGGTAATTCCTGGTATTGGGTGGGTGGGGGATAGAAGGGTACAAGTTTTCTACAACTGGGAAGGAGGGTGGCCTCTTCTTTACCCTGCCTCAGTCTTAACCGGCACACATAGAGCCGCAGGTTTTTTTTTTTTCTTCTTCTCTTTTCATACGTCGTTCGCGTTATCTATTTTGATGATTATTTTTTCATTTCTCTTGTTATATCCAATACATTCGTGTTATTGTTGTTATTATTATTATTATTATTATTATTAGTAGTAGTAGTAGTAGTAGTAGTAGTAGTAGTAGTAGTAGTAGTAGTAGTAGTAGTAGTAGTAGTAGTAGTAGTAGTAGTAGTAATAGTAGTAGTAGTAGTAGCAGTAGTAGTAGTATTATCCCTTGCGGTCTCCGAGAGTCGTAAGAGACAAAACAATCCTTCAGTTGTGACGTCAGAGGTGGACTAACATAAGTTTGTGCATGACTTAAAGGTAAAGGCAGCTCCATAGCACATACTGACTTAGGGGAGTGAGGTGTTAGAGACCCATTCACAGCTGGGTAGACTGGCGGGTGACGCTATCTAGTTTTGAACAATTTCCTTTCTCTCACATCGTCCTTACTTCATTCTGGCTTTCTTTTCTCTCTACTTTTTAAATGGCACTCGAGCTATGCGAGACGTTGTAAATAATAAATAAAAAACGGTAGGCCTATGTAATAGGTAGGCCTATGTGATAGGTAGGCCTATGTGATAGGTAGGCCTATGTGATAGGTAGGCCTATGTGATAGGTAGGCCTATGTGATAGGTACTCCTAAGAAAGAAAGAAATAAAGATAGACAGAGAACACTAGACAGGCAAGTAAAAAAAGTTATAGACTCACTGAAGAATGATTACTGCCAGGAAAGTACTTTTATTTGGAGGTGCCGAGTTGGCTGTGTGTTCACGATTCATTGTAGCTAAAAGATGATAATACTGTTCGGATCGTCCCTAGTTTCATTACCCAGTGAAGCCTATCACTTATGTTACTTTTCTGTTATCTAATGTTCTTCTTCTTTCTTTCTTTCGTTTGTTCTTTCTTTTTTTCTGACATTTTCTTTCATTTCTGCGAGTGCCTCTTTCCTATTTTCTGATTTCTTTTTTTTTTTTTTTTTTAAGGACAATCTTTATTGCACCCGGTCAACTCCATCAGTGCTCCGATCTCCTCTCTTAGATCACACCAGGAGGATCTCAACACAGTGCACAAACTCAGTAGCACCGGCGAGGATCCCAATGTGTGTGTACAGGAATTACACATTTTATAATTATTTCTGTGGCGGGTAGCTTTTCCTAATTTTGTAAATGTTGCCAGGACAGCGGCCACATGGCCTACTCTTAACTATTTCCAACTTCCTAGGCATGTTTAACGTACGCAACTTGCACATGGTACCTTCTATTTTTTTTTCGCCCTTGTCCGAGACAGCTAGGCATCCGATCTCACTACCCAGGGGACCAGGATGCAGTATGACATCATTAGCACGCACAGGTTATGAAACAATTTCCATCAAATATGTTCCCTGTGCTGAGAACCGAACCCGGTACCTTTAGAATTAGAGGCCTACACCATACTTCTAAACCACTCCGACCCCCAATTTTCTTATTTTCGTTTACGTTTACTATTCACTGGGTTCGGGTTTCCCTCTGTTTATTGTTACAGGCTTTTCTTTAGCTTGCAACGTATGTCACTCTCTTGTCCCTCTCGTCACATTCAAATTTTGCAATCGATTTTTTAATCACTTTCAGATAAGCAATTGCTCTGAAACTTGGCATAGTTGTGTATTCCCCACGACAATACAATAATCAGTCGTAAAAATAATAAAATTAACAAAATTAAAATTTAATATTAATTTTGTTTGTTTGCATTGTATCATCACTGAAATTGGCGATAACTGCAAATAATCAATGCGTGTTCTTTCCAACAAGATTGTCTCTCTTGAGAGAAGTATTAAAACCCCCCCCCCCCCCTTCTCCCACACACACACTATCGCACGCGCGTGCACAGACATACACTCAACTGACAACTACACTTAAAAAAATGTAATTTACAACTATTATCAAAATTTAAAAAACAAATTTTTTTTTAAATATTACCTTTCCGTGTAATATACTGAATAATGAAATCCGTCTCCTGTGCTCTGGATTCGCTTATCGCAAACTAATAATGTCATTAGCGGATCGATTACATTTGACTTAAATTTAAAAACAACAAAAAAATAACACTAAAAAGAAGAAAATAAAAAATATAAAACAAAATATTTTAAACACAGGCTTTTAATGCACTAAAAGCCACAAATAATTGTTTAAGGAGTTTATAGCTTGCAGTAAAAAAATTTAACATCAAAGTGACAAAAAGCCAGGAGCGCTTAAGCGCTTATCATATATTTTATCCATGTGTGTAATGAAATATAAAGCAGAAGTTAATTTATGAAGAATCAGCGCCTTAGGCTTTTCGTCACTTTGATGTTACATTTTTTGACAGCAGGCTATAAACTCCTTGAAAAATTATTTGTGGAATTTTAGTGCATTAAAAGCCTGTGTTTAAAATATTTTTAAAAATATTTTTTATTATGTTTAAATATGAAATAAGTCGGTTTTTTTTTTCTTTGATAACCAATCACCTTCTTTCTTACGTTATTAGACCTCCTTTTCTTTGTCTTAGCTCAACAGTCTTTATTTCTTACTCTTATGCTGCACATTTGTACGCGTTTGTTTGTGATTGTATGTAGATCCTATTCTGATTTCTGCTGACTGTGTTGTTTCTCACGTTCTTGACAATAGTCACGTCATCGTTGTTTCAAATGTCAAGGTCATCATTTTTGCTCGGTTCCTCCGAATGCCCGGATGATTCTCTGCCGAAAACAAAAAATTCGAATAGGTAAGCCGAGAATGATATCTGTCAGTCATCTGTTTAGACCAATCAGTAACAGACTTACAAGGTACGGGAGCTGGCGCGTGTGCCCAAGGAAGACATATTTTGGGTGAGGTTGTTAACAGTTTAAACATGAAATAGCGCTGAAAGCGGCAGGTCCATACCGGGTACGATCTTGGAGGGGCGCGCCGAAATTTATTGGAAAAAAAAAAATTAAAAAAAAATAAAAATGTTAAAATAACAACTGAAACTGGATTTTACGGAATTTAAAGTAGGAACTTTTGATTTGATTTTGATCTACTGTCATTGAGCGTCAGCTCTTGTTGAGCAGTAGGAACTATATTTTTAAGTTTATACTGATTTCATTTCTTAAATGTACGTTCTTCGATTACTCAATCTGTAATTCAACACGAATTTTAAAAAGAAATTACCTACCACAAGAACCTAAAAACATAAGCGTATTATGTGTTAATAAAATACTACAACGGATATCACTTGTGGAAATTACAGTATGATCCAACTCTGTAGCATGAATTTGTGTCTCGAGATAATGTAGTACAGCTAGGAAGGTGGCGCGTCATCTCGATACCCCGCACCGCCTTGAAAAATCCCTAGGGTAAACTCTGAAACAGCGTCCCCGTATCAGATGATCAAATGTGACCGGAATGTACAGAATCACACAGAGACATCTAACGGCAACATCGATTCAGACGAGAAGAAACTCACCATTGCTAATTGTGAATGCAGTCCTTCTTATCATAACGATTATTAAATAATAAAGCTGAAGGTATACGCAGTCCCATAGCAGATATTGCCGTGGGGGTGAAGTGTTAGAACCTTCACCCTTCTAGGTCCAGCTGCGAGATGTGGGGTGACCAGCCATCTCCTTCCCTAACTCAAGAGAAAAGTCAGGTACCCATTTACAGCTGGGTACTGAAGAATGACGTCACTGTAGTGAAATTGACAGAGATACAACGGTAAAATACCTCCAAGGATAACATATAAGGATAAAAACATAATGCGTAGGCTGCTGATAGACATGATCGCCCAGACCGCGGGTCATCACCCTCCATAAGAATTGACTTGCTAGACAGGAGGGGAACGGCGGATGAAAGGAAAAAAAATATGACTGGAAAGATTGCGTGAGACTGGAAAGGCTAAGGAGACGCAATTGGGGGGGAAACGGAGAAAAGTCACGTCCCCCAAATTGACACGAGGTACGGAATGGACGCTTTTGCGATACCAAGCCCTTGATTTGAATTCAGCGGCTAAACGCAGATGTTCGAAATATTACAAAATTTAAAAAAGTACTTTTTTCTTAATATTAATGTTAGGAATATAAAAATTAGCTGGCCGGATGGCCCATTCAGAGCAGTGAACTAATATGTTCTTAATTTTACAGACGGATAGATAATATTGAAGATAATGACAAAAGACAGTGTTGTTCACATCATCGACAGACTGTATTGAATCTAAAAGTGTCGCTAATTGCACAAAAAAACACGACCTCGAGACGCAGGTGTTCAAATCTACTTAGTATGGAAGAGACGGGATATTGTGGTGGCTGTGTCTAAATATAACTTTTAACGACAAAATTTTGGAGGGGAGAGAAAGGTTGGTTAAAAAAATCGAGTACATTTTTGTAGAAACACAAGTAGAGACGGACAGACTAACAGATAACCATCCATACTTGACTGAAGCATGACTGAAATGACTTTAGGGTAGGAAATTTGAATTTAAAATAAACCTAGGCAGTGATTGGCCACAGACAATCATATTATTAGCGCTCAGAGCGCATTTGGGGCCATTCTTCAATAGTTGTTCAGTGATAGACACAGATTTTAAAGTGTGGTGATTTCCATATGAAAGAAAGTGAAATAAATTTAGGGACGCCATACTATAGCCAGCAGCTCAGCTGAGTTTTGCTAGCAATTCTGTGTTATTTATTCATAATCTGGTAAGATTGAAATTATTTCCTTATATATTTTGAATATTGTTTCATGTTTGAGTGATTTGATACTGCCATATCGAAATCTAGCCTTACAAACAAGTAGGGATTTGCTCTAGACCCCCCCCCCCCCCGCCCTAGTCAGGGTCTAGGGACCAACAATATACCTAAACTCCAGCAAGGGTTAGGCAAGACAGATCAAGTGTTGAGAATAATGAAACATATTACCTATCCTCTTTTAGGGCAGAAAACTAATAAATATTTTTCAGAATCTATAGTCTGGGAGGATCTATCTGATGTAAAACCACCATGGTAAATGTGCTGTTTGGTCAGAGAGATCTGACCTGTCTGTATGATGTGGTTGTTGTGTCAGTGTTGTGTCCAGACGTGGGTAGAGAATAGATTTTGACACATGGCCCATACTTTGATTGCAGAGCTGTGAGTTTCTGTTGTCAACAAAGCAGTGTCTATTCAGTTGGTGACTTTACTCGAGTGTATCTGTGCAGTACTTGTGACAGAGACCACCATTATTGCCCGCCAGCACGGAGAGGTGGGACCATCAGATTTCAGCACCAGAGCTACAACTACAAGATGAGTGAGCCTCTGGTCTGCTGGACATTCACCAACGCTTTGTAGTTACTAATACCCCCATAAAAATTCCCACCATTTTCTGGACACTGTGTAGTCAATATAGACAGGTGTGATGAGGCCACCCCAACAGCACAAACATTAACTATCCTCCCAAGTAGATGACTACTAGAACATTTTAATAAAACTAACTAGTATAGTACATATATATGTACACTATTGCATTTATGATATAATATTCCATGCATTTCTTTCATAATCTCTAAATCCTTTTAAGTTCTGGTCAACCTAAAAAATTGATCCAGAACAAAATAAATGTAATATAATTCTATCAAAAAATTTTACACACGTGAGTTAGTTCAGTGTATTTTAACATTTATTAATATTATTAGTCTTGTTAAATATCTGTGGGTATATCTATAACCTATTACACCACACTACATATCATAACCCTAGACACTTTACTTAGCCACATTCATTAAAAAAAATTAAGTGTGAGGTCGTAGTGGTAGCAAGAAAGGCCTTCTGACAATTCACAACTACATTTTATCTCAGGAGCCTTCACAGCTGGCCTCATACAATTACATTTAGTAATATCACCATCATACAATACCATCAAACACCACTACATAAATTGGGGTCTTGTCCAGGGATAATTAGCCCAACAGTAATATTAGGATCTCCTGGTGGGAGAAATAAAATTAGAGGAAAAAAATGTGAAATTCCCTTTAAAATTAAAAGTGTCCCTGTAGATAAAAGTTGGTGAATCTTCACAGCCAGTAATAATTAATTAGTTAACTGGTTAGTTAGAATTAGTTAGACTATAGTCATAAGAAGTACTTAGTGTATTTACTGGTTAGAGATTTAGCTTGTATATTATTATATTGTCTAAAAAGTATGGCGGAGCTGGCAAAATTTAGATCAGCTGCTGTGCTCACCGCGAAGGAGATGGGAATGGATGGTCAAATTTTAATTCAATACGTAACGGCTGAATGTGATAAATATATTGAACGGGAAGAAAGGAGATTAGAAAAAGAGGCTGAAAGAAAATTGGAGTCTGACAGGTTGGTTGAAGAGAAGAAGTTAGAGGCTGAGACTAAGAGGCTGCAGATTGAGGCAGAAGAAAAACGACAGCAAAGGGAGGCAGAAGAAAAAAAAGGCCGAAAGGGAGGCAGAAGAAAAAAAGGCCGAAAGGGAGGCAGAAGATAGAAGGTTGCAAAGGGAGCACGAATTACGACTAAGGGAGCTGGAATTACAAGGCCAGGCTCCTGAAAATGGTGCCAGCCCTTTTGCCTCAGATGCTACGCCCAGTCTGGGAGCCTCAAACTCAGCTATGGGGTTTCATTTAGACCATTTTGTTGAAAAAGACGATGACATAGAGGGGTACCTAGGACGTTTTGAGTTATTAGCTACTACATATGGGTTAGAGAGAGAGAGGTGGAGCTTAAAGCTATCACAAGGATTGAGAGGTACTTCTTATGAAGTATTTGCCAAAATGAACAGGGAAGACCAAGACAATTATGACATGTTAAAGCAGGCTTTGTTATTAAGGTACGAGAAGAATGGTGAATTTTATCGTAAGAAATTTAGAAATGCCAAACTGTTGTCTGGGGAGACATACCACCAATTCTCTGCTAGACTAGAAACCTATTTGGAGAAATGGACGGCTCTGGGGAAGACCCAAGATCTTAAAGAAATGATCATGATTGAGCAATTGAGAGAGTCCATGGCTCCAGACATGAGAAAATTTCTCATGGAACAAGGTGCAGAGAAGTTGGGGGAAATTTTAAATGTTGCTGAGAGGTATCAGGCAGCCCAGGCAGAGGTAAGTGGTGCTAAAAAGAAGCACATAGACAATTTTAAAGCTCCACAGCAATTTAATAAATTTGATAATAGAGAGCAGGGAAATAAAGGTAGGACAAACTTTGAGCGGCCAAGAAATGACTATCGCGACAGAAACTCACAGTTCAATGACCAAAAGTTCAATGAAAGAAAACCGTTGAACCAAGGAAAAAGATGGTGTAAATGGTGCAAGAAGGATAACCATAACACCGAATTTTGTAGAAGGAAACCTTCAAACATTGCTGCAATGAAGTCGGGGACGCAAAGATTAAAGGTTAATCCTAAGGGACAACAGGAACCTTATCACCCCCCAGTTTGTGAGGATGTTATTTGTAATGGGGTCACCATAAGGTGCCTTTATGATACAGGTTTGGATTATGATTCAGTTGTGAAGTCTAGCCTAGTGGACCCAAGTCAGTATACCACAGAAACAGTGGAAATACAAGGGGCGACTAAGGACATACCACTCATGACACTTCCCATCGCAAGGATAACGGTGAAAACTCGCTATGTGGAAGGAGAAATCAGAGCAGCAGTGATAGATGAACCAATCTACCCTCTGATATTGGGGTGTAGATACGTCTTCTTGGGGAATCCCGAGAAACCTGTGATCATGGCGACAGTGCAGACCAGGTCACAGGAGAAGGAGGAAGAAGGTGAACCTATAAATGCTCATCCAGAGGAGATGAGGAAGGCGCAGGCTGAGGATAGGACACTCAAGCCCTGTTTTAAAAAATTGCCCAAATGCCACACACCTCCGAGCAAGGGGGAATATTTCATGAAGAACAAATTATTATACAGGAAGACAGGAACTAGATCCACTGGTCACGGACAGTTAGTTCTTCCCAAGATATATAGGGCAAACTTAATAAGGAGCTTACATGTTGGAAAAGATGGTGACCATGAGAAAGTCGGTACCATCTGCCAAAAGATTGCTCGAAAATACTATTGGCCCGACGTAAATGTCGATGTTGAAAACTTTGTAGAAGCATGTGGCGTATTTCATGAGGGAACACCCACAAAGGGAAAATATGTGCAGGACCTAGAAAAACGCCACGGGGCAACTTTAGGCCTGAAAGGAAAACTAATTATACTCGGGTAGACAAAGTGGAATGGGAGCCCCCTTTTCACACCCAGTCTTCACTTGAATGGATTAACATGGCCACTATGCGAAGAGTACAAAGAAGAAATTTTACCCAGGATAAGATGACAATCCCTCGGTCAGACTTATATAAACTGGAAGAAACAGACAAGAGAGCGAAGATCTCTCATAAACAATCTTAAGTGGGGAGACAAACCCCAGAGAAAAATTGGTAGTGGTCGATTTGTGAGTGATGATTCTAGGAAGAAAAGTCCTCATTATAAAGCTTCTAAGGGACGGGACCAGACGGGTTCCATGAAAAATACGTATGATAAATTAAAGATCCAGATGTAACTTTATTAAGGACCTGGACAGATGAGAAGGCGGAAGAGACTGTTACCTCATCGTATCAATATGTGAACGAACTGACCACTCGTTTGAAAGCTGGATGGAAACTGGCAAATGATAATTTGAAACAAGCCAGGAAGAAACATGCAGCATATTTTAATAGGAAGGCAAAGGACAGGGAACTGGCAGTCGGAGAGAAGGTGCTGCTTCTACTACCCGGAAGCCAGAATAAATTACAAATTGGTTGGCAAGGTCCATATACGGTTCTAGAGAAGGTGTCTAGAACAAACTATAAAATTGACAAAAAGGGGAAGGAAAAAGTTTATCATGTAAACCTGTTAAAGAAGTATCTGGACAGACCACTCCAGGAAAGCACCCCCTTATTGACCTTGGCTATTGCAACCCAGATGCAAAAAAGAACCACTCACCTCACATGAATACCCATTACATCCTTGTGAAACAGCAGCACAGGTAAAAGTCAGTAAGCACCTGACTAAAAACCAGAGGGAGAGAGTTCAAAAGGTTCTGGAGGAACATACAGATGTATTAACAGATAAACCAGGCCATACAAATTTGCTACAGTATGACATGAAACTGGTAGACTCAAACCCAATCTGTATGAGAGCCTATTCTATTCCGTTCGCGAAGGAGAAGGCATTGAAGGAAGAAATAGAGTATTTGTTGAAGGAGGGGATTATTTCGCACAGTGAATCATCTTTTAGTTCTAGTGTCGTTTTGTTGAGAAAACCGTCTGGGGAACACAGACTGTGCATAGATTACAGGAAACTGAATGCTGTCACAGAAGGACAAGTGGATCCATTACCAGACACAAAACAGTTATTTGCCAGACTGAACAAGGCAAAATACTTTTCAAAGGTGGATCTTAGTAAAGGCTATTACCAGATCCCAGTGAAGCCTGAAGTGAGACCTTATTTGGCTTTTAGCACTTCGGATGGACATTATGAATTCAATATGCTACCATTCGGACTGAAGAATGCTCCGAGTGTGTTTTCAAGGATGATGCGCAAATTGTTGGATCCCCTGAATAACCCATGTATCACGAATTTCATGGATGATATTCTCGTCGCCACAGAGACATTTGAAGAACACATTGAAGCTCTGAGATGTTGTTTGATAGACTTCGGGAGGCGAACTTAACTGCTAGGCCAACAAAATGTTGTATTGGATGCAAAGAGTTGGAATTCTTGGGGCACACTGTATATCAGGGTAATATGACCCCTGATCCTAAGAACTTGGAAAAACTGCAGAGAGCACCTAGGCCACAAACAAAGAAGGACGTGCGATCATTCGTGTCGTTATGCGGATTTTATCAGAAATACATCAAAAATTTTAACGCTATTTGTGCTCCTCTGACTGATTTGACTCGCAAGGGACTTCCAGATAAAATTATTTGGACTGCACAATGTGAACTAGCGTTCCAAGAGTTAAAGGAAAAACTCACTAGCAAGCCTATTCTCAAACTGCCTGATTTGACACAGGACTTTGTCTTAAGAACCGATGCAAGTAATGTAGGACTCGGAGGGGCTTTGTTGCAAAGATCAGCTTCACCTGATGGGGAACTTAAACCAGTCGCTTATGCAAGCCGCAAATTGAATAAGGCGGAACAAGGATACTCCACAAGCGAAAAAGAATGTTTAGCGTTAATATGGGCAATAAAGAAGTTTCAAATCTATCTGTATGGTAGGACATTTGTGGTGGAGACGGACCATCAGCCTCTCGTGATCTTGTCTCAGGCTAAGCATGAAAACGCAAGATTGCTGAAGTGGTCTTTGTTGCTTCAACCTTATCAGTTTAGTATCCAATATATCCCAGGCAAATTGAATGTCGGTGCAGATTTCCTCAGTCGGCACCCCTGTGATCAAAATTAGAGTAGTGGCAGACGTGAGGAGTAATTTTACCTATGTGTATCGCTGGTTTTGGAACTTGCCATAGGCATGTTTTCAAGTGGGGAGATGTGTAGTGAAATTGACAGAGATACAACGGTAAAATACCTCCAAGGATAACATATAAGGATAAAAACGTAATACGTAGGCTGCTGATAGACATGATCGCCCAGACCGCGGGTCATCACCCTCCATAAGAATTGACTTGCTAGACAGGAGGGGAACGGCGGATGAAAGGAAAAAAATATGACTGGAAAGATTGCGTGAGACTGGAAAGGCTAAGGAGACGCAATTGGGGGGGGGAAACGGAGAAAAGTCACGTCCCCCAAATTGACACGAGGTACGGAATGGACGCTTTTGCGATACCAAGCCCTTGATTTGAATTCAGCGGCTAAACGCAGATGTTCGAAATATTACAAAATTTAAAAAGTACTTTTTTCTTAATATTAATGTTAGGAATATAAAAATTAGCTGGCCAGATGGCCCATTCAGAGCAGTGAACTAATATGTTCTTAATTTTACAGACGGATAGATAATATTGAAGATAATGACAAAAGACAGTGTTGTTCACATCATCGACAGACTGTATTGAATCTAAAAGTGTCGCTAATTGCACAAAAAAACACGACCTCGAGACGCAGGTGTTCAAATCTACTTAGTATGGAAGAGACGGGATAGTGTGGTGGCTGTGTCTAAAAATAACTTTTAACGACAAAATTTTGGAGGGGAGAGAAAGGTTGGTTAAAAAAATCGAGTACATTTTTGTAGAAACACAAGTAGAGACGGACAGACTAACAGATAACCATCCATACTTGACTGAAGCATGACTGAAATGACTTTAGGGTAGGAAATTTGAATTTAAAATAAACCTAGGCAGTGATTGGCCACAGACAATCATATTATTAGCGCTCAGAGCGCATTTGGGGCCATTCTTCAATAGTTGTTCAGTGATAGACACAGATTTTAAAGTGTGGTGATTTCCATATGAAAGAAAGTGAAATAAATTTAGGGACGCCATACTATAGCCAGCAGCTCAGCTGAGTTTTGCTAGCAATTCTGTGTTATTTATTCATAATCTGGTAAGATTGAAATTATTTCCTTATATATTTTGAATATTGTTTCATGTTTGAGTGATTTGATACTGCCATATCGAAATCTAGCCTTACAAACAAGTAGGGATTTGCTCTAGACCCCCCCGCCCTAGTCAGGGTCTAGGGACCAACAATATACCTAAACTCCAGCAAGGGTTAGGCAAGACAGATCAAGTGTTGAGAATAATGAAACATATTGCCTATCCTCTTTTAGGGCAGAAAACTAATAAATATTTTTCAGAATCTATGGTCTGGGAGGATCTATCTGATGTAAAACCACCATGGTAAATGTGCTGTTTGGTCAGAGAGATCTGACCTGTCTGTATGATGTGGTTGTTGTGTCAGTGTTGTGTCCAGACGTGGGTAGAGAATAGATTTTGACACATGGCCCATACTTTGATTGCAGAGCTGTGAGTTTCTGTTGTCAACAAAGCAGTGTCTATTCAGTTGGTGACTTTACTCGAGTGTATCTGTGCAGTACTTGTGACAGAGACCACCATTATTGCCCGCCAGCACGGAGAGGTGGGACCATCAGATTTCAGCACCAGAGCTACAACTACAAGATGAGTGAGCCTCTGGTCTGCTGGACATTCACCAACGCTTTGTAGTTACTAATACCCCCATAAAAATTCCCACCATTTTCTGGACACTGTGTAGTCAATATAGACAGGTGTGATGAGGACACCCCAACAGCACAAACATTAACTATCCTCCCAAGTAGATGACTACTAGAACATTTTAATAAAACTAACTAGTATAGTACATATATATGTACACTATTGCATTTATGATATAATATTCCATGCATTTCTTACATAATCTCTAAATCCTTTTAAGTTCTGGTCAACCTAAAAATTGACCCAGAACAAAATAAATGTAATATAATTCTATCAAAAAATTTTACACTATTGAGTTAGTTCAGTGTGTTGTAATATTTGTTAAATATTATTAGTCTTGTTAAATATCTGTGGGTATATCTATAACCTATTACACCACACTACATATCATAACCCTAGACACTTTACTTAGCCACATTCATTAAAAAAAATTAAGTGTGAGGTCGTAATGGTAGCAAGAAAGGCCTTCTGACAATTCACAACTACATTTTATCTCAGGAGCCTTCACAGCTGGCCTCATACAATTACATTTAGTAATATCACCATCATACAATACCATCAAACACCACTACAGTCACCATGCTTCGAACTCGGCAACTTTGTAGCGAGAGTAACTAAAACTCTGTTTTATTTATTTTTATTTTATTTCCCCAAACGAAACAAAACAAAATCTAACATGGCCAATAAACGAATGTGACAAGAGACAGCAAACATTGTTGTCCGATAAAATTATGTTTTGAACAGACCGGACCTCGCACTGAGTTGCAATATTAATGTGACACATCACTTTACATAACAAAATGACAGTTAATGGCAGTCAGTTATCTACTTACTTTGACGTCACATATGTCCTTCCGTTATTATTAGAGGAAATGACTAAATACTCAGTTTTTAGTTAAGTTTCATTTATTTCTCTCTAATCGTGTAATTGGTAAATCAGTATCATCAGTATTCGTATCATTCATATCAGTAAGCAGAGGCGGATATACTATGACACTAATGAAGCTTGAACTTCGGGGCCCCCAAGCCCAGTTTTCTCTACAACACGTTTCTTTGCCACTTTTTTTTTTAAATAAAAGGGACCCCTTCAAGAGTTCAAGCTTCAGGGTCCCAAAAATGTAGATCCGCCACTGTCAGTAAAATATTAGATTTGATGAGCACGTAAAAGGTAAAGGTATTCCCATAGCATGTCCTGTCGTGGGGGAGCGAAGTGTTAGAGATTCACTATACTAGGTTCAAAGGGTAAGACCACTAGACACAGGAAATCTAAACAGACCTTCAAGAATCCTTCAGGCGCACTCGACTAAAACAACCCTTTACACACATTGCGTCAAAATGCCAAACAAAAGACAGCGAGAACACCTTTCACCCAACCACCCTGGTGAAATAAGACAGTGGAGGAAGCATGGGTAGAAGAGAAAGAGCAACAAAGGAATGGCGTAAAGCACGAAACAGAAGAATGATGAATGAGGAAGAGGTTGAAGAGATGAAGGAGAAAAAGCAAAGAGCCGTTAATAGATTCAAGAGCTTGGCAAGGGAGGCCAAGATAAAGTGTGAGAGGACTTTGTGACACAGGTGGGCACGGAAAAAAAACCTACAGAAATTCTGGTCCTTACATCGAAGAATGAATAGGAAAAGTGCAAGCCAACCCAACCCTAATATCAATAGCTCTACAGGACTGAGCCTGAAGACGGACGAAGAGAATGGAAGAGCATTATTCAATCGATATGTGGAGCAAACGGATATAGGTGACAAAAGTTCCCACATGAAAATAAAGGACAGTGTTCTGGAAAATGCCCTAAGGGACCAGATAGACTTCAGTCTCATTTCTGAAGAGGACGTGGTGTACATATTGAAAACCAGCAGAAGCATTGCCCCGGGTAATGAAAGGGTACAATACCATCACATAAAACAGCTCGACGACACAGCCATTATAAATATGGTGAGCGATTTCAATACCAGTGTAGCGTGATGTAAATACAAACGCCTTGTTATGATAGAAAAAAAGGAAAAAGTGGCAACCAATCAAAAGCCGCGAAGCTCGCTTGTTGACGAACTGGCTTTATAATGGTGATCTGCAGAGGAAGTGAAAATGTGTTAGCATACAATTCGTGTGTCGTGCAAGTAAATGGAGTGACAGAAAGTAATGACATTGATTTCGTTGTTTGAGGGATAAGACCAGCTATATTCATTCCAAAGGAATAGTTGCTGTGTGCATTACTTTTGGAGAAAATCGAAGGTAAATTCGTTAGCATGATAAAAACTGCTGTGTCGATCGTCTTTCAAAATTTGGTATAAATCGAAATCGGAACCAATTATGGAAAACTTCACACAGAAGGAAAGCAGAAGTTATGTAAAGTAAAAGGAGATATAGATAAAAGTCATGGATAACACGGTTGAGAAGAACGAATATATTTTCTGGACCAAACTAACACACTTGCTAGATTCTGTACGCAAAACGCAGAACTAAACAGAGTGAGAAACTGTAACAACGTCTTGCCCTCCTATACGGCCGCACCCTCCCTATATATAAAGGCCAGCAGCGGCCTATTCAAACTTTACACACACAGCAGAAGACTGATAAGACTGAAGGAAGGAGATGCTTGCCGGGGTTAAAACCTTTATCATCTATATGCCGCGCAGCTCTACTTCACCAAATTGAGTCTGTTCTGTACTTTGCATCTCTCCTAAGAGGGTATATAAATTTACGAATAAATAATTGTTTTATTGCAGCTTAATTTAATAGAATTGTATCAGGATCGGACCAGATGACTGAACTGAAATTAAGTTGTGGGTGTGTAAAGGAATTCGATGCATACCAACGATTATCAGGATTGTCATTTGGAGTGGTCAATTAAAAGTTATTATACTGGAATAATGGACTTTGCACTCCAGAATGTGAAAGGCGAAAGTAGCATCATAGATTTATTCATGTATTGTTTTAGAATGTTTATGCAGATAGACACCTGTCTTGTCTCGCTATCATGATCAGAACTGATCCATGTATCATTCATATACATACAAACATTCTGAACACTCTCATTCATGGGCAAGTAGGCTTGTGGAACCTATGACCAAAGGCTAGCCACTTGTCACATATTGTCTCCAGGTTCATTCGTGTCATACTCCAGAAAGAGGTCTAGAATTTTAGATCAATAGTGCCTTCCTGGACCAACGCAGGAGCACCATATATTGCCATCTTTATTCGTGTATACTGCCCCATCTGTGCTTGATGGCCTGGTACAAGACCTACAACTGATAATGCTGTGAAGTATAACCCCAGGACATTCACAGAACTTAATGTTAAGTATTCAGTGTGACAATTCACACAGCCATTGTGAGTGGTCAACAGAGAATTAAACTATTGTGTCATGATGAAGAAACTTTTCTAGAAGATAGGCAAGACAAGTGACATTTTAGTTTTAAAGGAAATTTGAAAGAACATTCGGTTTATTTTGAAGATTCCAGCAAGGACTTTTTGCTAATTAATAATTTCAACTCAACTAATGAATAATTGTGTAATTAATCTTTATTTATCAAATGTCATCAATTTTCATCATTCGTAATTTGCACAAGAAGAAAACCAAAGACAGATGTACATAATAAATGATTCAGTAATTGTAATCCTCTGACTTATCAATTTTATATTGTTGCATTTTGAGTTTTACTGAATTGTTGATTATCATAGGTTAATTACTAGCGAAGGTGGCATCTTAGGCTCTACTTAATCTGATTATTTTCTGAAGTAGAGACCTTCACAGCCGTGACTGTCCTGTGATACCAGTGCTCTTCTCTGACACTGGTACTATATTCCTTTTAGACATAATTCTTTTTCTGTTCTGTCAGTAACTTCTATTGACAACTATACTCATACAAACCTTTCGCCACAACCAGCATACATAAAAACTGGCTACATAGTTACCTTCGGCCCTTCCTAAACCTGGCAAAGACCCCACACTGCTCAGCAGCTATCGAATTATCATACTACAGAATATCTATGGTAAATTACTTGAAAAGATAGTTGCAAGACAAGTAATGAGCCACCTCAAAAATGCACACATCCTGATTCCCTGGATAGCTATAGGCCTATGAAAACTACATGGGGTAACGCTGGAACGTTTGCGTACGAGGGATACCCAGTGTAAAAGAGAAATGGTGGCTGTCGCAAGTGACCTAGAGGATGCTTATAACATTGAGGACTTTGAACTCTAGTAGATTGTATAATGGCATGTGGTGTAAATCCTCGGATAACCAGGTGGAAAGCAGCTGCCTTAATGGACAGATCAGTTGCATTTCGCTTGGGAACTTGGACATCAGTACCAATGCGCTTTAGCCCGGGACTACCCCAGGGTTCTGCACTGTCACCAGTGTTGTTTAACATCTGCACATCAAATGTTGCAACCTTTCAACCAACAGGACTGGGACGAACATTAACTTTCGCAGATGACATACTCATGTACAGAACTAGTTCAGACAGACAGGAAATGGTCCAAGGCATACAAGAGACACTACAGGCTGTTTATAAATGGTGTGAGGAAAGCGGATCAAAGGTCAATGCCAACATGGCCTGTGTGATGTGGTGCTCTTTGAACAACTCCATAGTGAAAGCAGACCTTTCAGACATCACTTTCAATGGGCAGAATATTGAAAGGCAAGACAGGCTTAAGTATCTGGAAGTAACGTTTGATCGTGGGCTATCGTTCAATTATCACATCGAATTGTTCATACGGAAGTGCAAGCAAGGACTGGCAGCCTTAAAAACAATGGCTGCTGCGCGCTTGGAACAGAGACTACTGTTTCTCCTGTATCATCAGCTCATGATTTCAGTAATCGAGTGTGGGCTAGGAATAATCACGCTGTCAGTGTCACAATGTGAACTACTAGAATGCATTCAAAATGAAGGGATGCGACTAGTTTTGTGCTGTACACTTGATACCCCCATTGTGACAATGAGATACATACTCGGATTGCTGTCGATTAGATCCAGATATGCGATGGCCCATGCAAAAGCCTACATGCGGGTAACCAGCGACAAAAGACACCCCCCTACATGAAAACGTAGCTGGCATTAAAGGAGCAAGAATAACGAAGGGGATGTCATGGATGGCACAGGCAGAGGCTACGATTGGTCAGGTGACCAGGGTTGAAAATATATCCAAAGGGGAAGAGTGGAGTAAGCCAGGGGAGAACTGGATAAACTACTAGCAGGTCACCATTAGTCTTGGCAGAGAGAGCAGATCTTGAGGGAATGGAAAAGCAGAGCTGGAGATTAATCAGCTGATAAATGATCATGCTGGGCATGATCACGCCATTGTGTACACTGATGGGTTTGTAATGCGTGGTGAGAAATCAGGATGGGGCTTCTCTGCGAGAATAAAGTGCAGGGTCGTCGCTGAACAGAGTGGAGCCTACATGACAACAACCTCCAGCATGAGAATGGAGGTAGAGGCAGTTACTGCAGCACTGTGGTGGCTGTCTGAAACTCCATCAACTATGGCAGTTATATTGTCAGACTCTCAAGCCATGCTTCGGAAAGTTCAGAACGAATGGATGCAGCAGGAATGGAAAACATCAATAGAATCCTCGGGTCTTCAAGAACTGGAGTGAATCTACTGTCCTGGTCATGCAGGGGTTCGTGGCAATGAGAGAGCTGACAGACTGGCCTCGACAGCACACATAGTGGGGACACTGGACATGGATAAGGGAGAGATTCTAAGGGCAATTAATGATTTCCTGCTGGATAATGACACTGCAACGGTTGAATCAACGAGGCTGAGACTGTTGGAGTTTGGCATCAAACGTGGGACTAGCGTAAATGGAAGTGAGAGAGGGTGTATCCGTCGTATGTACAACCAGCGTGCTACAGGTACAATTAGTATTCATACTCTTCGCCATTTGGTGAGGAGACTGAGCACCTATGGGTTTGCCCGAAGTCGATTCTGATTAACTATAACTATATACTAGGTTCAGATTCGAGAGGTAAGGTGACCAGTTCCTTTCCTCTCTACGTTTGCCTTCCTAACCCAAGAGCAAAGTCAGATTCCCATTTACAGCTTTGTAGACTGAAGCATGACGCCGCCGCGCTTCGAACTCAGCACATTTGCTGCGAGAGGCCAGCGGCAAAACATGACGGATAATAATTATGATGACCTCTTACTGCTACAAGTCATGATGACGTCACTAATTCTCCTGCAGTGGTCTTGTCGTTCTTGTCTGTACTAAATAAACTTGATTAGATCTTTACAGTCAACATATCATGACCTCACGTTCACTGTTCGATGGACCATGAAAAATATGAAAAACCAGTCGGCACTTCTAATCGGTATTCAATTTAGATTTCACCGCTGTCATAAAATTAACAAGTGATACAACGTAAAAATATCTCCAAAGGATAAAATGTAAGGAACGTAACTTGATTAGATCTTTACAGTCAACATATCATGACCTCACGTTCACTGTTCGATGGACCATGAAAAATATGAAAAACCAGTCGGCACTTCTAATCGGTATTCAATTTAGATTTCACCGCTGTCATAAAATTAACAAGTGATACAACGTAAAAATATCTCCAAAGGATAAAATGTAAGGATAAAAACATAATGCGTAAGCTGCTGATAGTACATGATCGCCCTGACCGCGGGTCATCACCCTCCATAAAAATTGACTTGTTAGACGGGAAATCAAAACGGTTACCATTTGGAGGGATGAGAACGGCGGATCAAAAAAAAAAAAAAATATGACTGAAAAAAATTGCGTGAGACTAGCAAGGCTAAGGAGACGCAATTGGGGGGGAAACGGAGGAAAAAGTCACGTTCCCCAAGTTGACATAAAGTAAGGAACTCGACAGAAGGGACCTTGGATATGATACGCCACAGTCATTTATTGGACGCTTTTGCGATACCAAGCCTTTTATTTGAATTCAGCGGAAAAACGCAGATGCTTGAAATATTACAAAATTTAAAAAGTAACTTTTTCTTAATATTGATGTTAGGAATATAAAAATTAGATGGCCGGATGACCCATCTTGAGCAGTGAAATAATATACTTTTAATTTTACAGACGGATAGATAATAATGAAGATAATGACAAAAGACAGTGTTGTTCACATCAGCGAAAGACTGCATTGAATCTAACATATCACTATTTGCACAAAAAACCGCGACCTTGAGACGCAAGTGTTCAAATCTAGTTAGAATGAAAGCGGGGGATATTGGTGGGAGCTGTGTCTAAAAATAACTTTTAACGACAAAATTTTGGAGGGGAGAGAAAGGTTGGTTCAAAAATCAAGTACGTTTTTGTGAAAACGCAAGTAGAGACGGACAGACTAACAGATAAAAATCCATACTTGACTGAAGCATGACTGAAATGACTTTAGTGTAGGAAATTTGAATTTAAAAAAAAAAACCAAGGCATTGATTGGCCACAGACAATCATATTATCCGCGCTCAGACGAGCTTTTTTGCCATTCCTCAATAGTTGTCCAGTGATAGACACAGTAAATTTCAAGTGTGGTGATTTCCAAATGAAATAAATTGAAATAAGTTCAGGGACGCCATACTATAGCCAGCAGCTCAGCTGAGTTTTGCTAGCATTTCTGTGTTCTTTATTCATAATCTGGTAAGATTGAAATTATTTCTTTGCATATTTTGAATATTGTTTAATGTTCGAGTGATTTGATACTGCCATATCGAAATCTAGCCTTACAAACAAGTAAGGATTGGCTCTGGACCCCCCGCCCTAGTTCAGGGTCTAGGGACAAACAATATATAAACTACAGCAAGGTTTAGGAAGGGGTGATCAAGTGTTGAGAGCGGTGAAACATATCTCCTATCCTATTGTATGGCAGTGAGATAATGCACCTATTTCAGAATCTGTAGACTGGGGAAACTTACCCTATGCGAAACCAACTAGGTAAGATGTGCTGTCTGGTCAGAGAGAACTGACCCTGTTTATGTGGTGTTATTGTAATTTGTTATGTGTAGAAGTGGCTTATTAGGTAAGGTTCTGAGCAAAAACCAATACTTTATTTCAGAGCTGTGAGTTCGATCTTGACACTAAGGTGGTGTCAAATGCTGATTAATAATTGAAGTGAGGACCCGTGCAGTGTACATTTCGGCAGAACATCTTTGTATTGCTCAAGCACGGAGAGGTGGGGCCATCAGATTCCAGCACCAGAACAAATCTGGCAAAGTTGAGTAGGCTAGCTGGCCTGCTGAACTTACACCAACTTCATAAAACTAGCACCCAAGAGAATTTACTACTGAAGCATCCCATTTTCTTCCATCATTAATGGACAATGTTTTGTAGGCATAAACAGGGAGGGATGAAGCCACCCCAACAGCACATCCATTCATAGTTTTCCCAGGAAAATTAACATTACGAACAGTAATACTATAATTAATCTTGAAGATTGCATATGTAAACATCTTTCATTTAACATGCCCTTTATTCATGCCATTCATTCATAAATTTCAAAATCTTTGCATAAGTTCTGGCCAAAATAAAACCTTGGTTAAGAACAAATAAATTTAAAAAAAAAGATTTACTTTCTAAAAATTCACCAGCTGAATTTAGTTCATTGTGTTCTAAATTTTATTGATAATATTATATTATTTAATATCTGTGTGTGTGCGTTTGTATATGTTAATACAACACATTACATTCAGTACCCTAGATTGTAACGTAGCCATATTTATTAGAAAAAAAGATAGGTGTGAGGTCGTAGTGGTAGCAAGAAAGGCCTTCTGAAAATTCACAACTACATTTTATCTCAGGAGCCTTCACAGCTGACCTCATACATCACACTTAGTAATATCACCATCATACAATACCATCAAATCCACTACAACCGCGCAATGCACGACTTTTCCGTATTTTCCCTAACAGCTGCCGGAATTGGTTGATTGTTACAGACGTTTCATTTGGTAATATGGGAAATGATACGGTTATGACAGGAATGTGGACTGTAGGAGTGCGACTTTTTTTTATTTTAAATAAAATTTTGCCTCGTTATGGCGAGGCGCGTCCCGTTCAACCTAGCCGGTTATATTGGGTCGCAGGTCCAAATATAAAAGACCTGTACATTTTAGTTTATAAGGAGTGCGACTGCTGCTTGCCTCATAGTTATACAGTAGCCGACTGTTTCTTGTCTGTACAAAACTTCTGGTTATTTTAATATCCTCATTGACCGTTCTTTTCTAGTTTTTCTTTAGCCTTTCCATAGCTTTAGTCATGTTTGGTTATCATTTTCATTACCCTTACCCTTCAGCTTCCTAAGGAGCATAGGCCTTAGGGAAATGCGTGCCAAGTCCTGCTGTCTACTGTCCACTGTTCACGGTCCACTGTTCTGTGTGGTTCTATGGGTTCTCTTAGCAGACAACTAAAGAATATGACTACTTCACCTTCAGGCATGTCGTAAGAAGCGACCATCATGAAGTTGTGCATGAGGCTGGCAACCTCATGATATAAAAATAATTTCTACTAAACAAGTGCTGCAAGAACGCGTGAACGCTTTGGGGCAGGCTTCTGCCATGGGGAAACAACTGCAGGGATGGCTTTATGCTCCGTTAACAGTAAACAAAGAAATAAATCAATGGATAATTTCCCTTTAGCTTTACGAATAAGAGATGAGAAGAAGACGCTGGCTACGGATAGGACACACACTGAGGAAACTTGCTGATAGCGTTATCAGGCAACCCAAGTTCTGAAATACCTAGGGTAAGAGAAGCTGAACTGGACCGAAAAACGGAGGGGGGAGGGGAGATAAAACTGGAGACAGACGTGAAAAAGGAGAGAAATATATTGTGAGAGACATTGAGCTGATGACACGGGACAGGAGGACTTGGCATGTGTTTGTTGACTGATGACACGTGACAGGAGGACTTGGCATGTGTTTGTTGACTGATGACACGGGACAGGAGGACTTGGCATGTGTTTGTTGACTGATGACACGGGATAGGATGACTTGGCATGTGTTTGTTGACTGATGACACGGGATAGGAGGACTTGGCATGTGTTTGTTGAAGGCTTTTGCTCCTTGTGGAGCTAACGGGTATTGATGAACTGATTGTACAAACTGCCCTTATCTCCCTGTACAGCGTAGTAGAATTCATGTTATCTTGCTTTGGATAGTGTATTAATGTCAACACTGGCAGTCTTGTATCAAGAAACCCTCCTTTATCCCGCCATCTGCACAGTGTGAACGTCTGGTCAACCACGTCTGCGATCGGTTTCTTCAAGTTTGGACATTTTAGGTCAGGTGTCTTTAACCTGTGGGGTCAGCCACCCCAAGGGAGATGTAGAAGGGAAACAGGGGAGGTGTGAGGCGCCTCTAAGAAAATTTATTGCAATTGCTTTCTCATCGGATTCATTGCGCTATTCTGTGGCATCTGGAAAATCACGTGGATTCTTGGTAATTTCTTTGTTCAAGATTGACATTTTTTAAATTTTAACTGAACGTGGATTCGAAATCCTTGTTTCTGTAATTTGAACTTGATGGATATCATCAGCTGTATCAGCATTTTCTTCGAGCTCCTTACGGAACAAGGAGCCACCACTGTAGCTAGTTCCCTTGCAGGAAGTCGGCACCAAGCGTTTGCATGCTCCCTTAGCAGTGGTTTTTGTGGCAATGTGTTTCACTTAATGAGGTTTCCACTCATGCCCAACTCTCGTATAAGTCAGACCTCCCGGATATTCCAGAGGGCGCACAAGTTCTCTTATTTATTTGTCTCTTCAGATGGATAATGTTGACGTGGAACCCTCGTGGATTTACAGAGCAACGTTTTTCTTAAACAAGGATTCACCAATCAAAATCTTAATGAATATTGGTGCTTTCACAAAGCTGCCTACCTTACAACATGGCTGTGCGAATTTAAATGTTCAACATTGGTCAGAGTGAAGACGCATTCTATAAATCGGCTGGATGCTGGACATGACGTGGGCTTTATATTGTCCAGAACTGGCTCTAGAATTTCTGTCTTTACTGACCGACAACAACAACAACAGCCTTCTCGTTAAGGTTATTTATTTATTTTATATCTTTCTTTATGTACATGAAGAATTGGCTACAAATAAAATCCCTGTAGTAACATTTTCATTACGTCTTGATTGATTCATCGATTAATTTTGGGGAAGGACTGTAGATGTGAACATTATGTTCATTCTCAGGGAATGTGTGAGGACTAAAAGGTCACGAATATCTATTTTATGTAGTGCTTTCTTGCTCCGGATAGTTCATTTATCTGCCTTCCTTGTTGTCACGAAGTGGATTTAAGTTTATAGAGTTTGCCTGAATGAAAGCAAGACCCTTAGTATGAGAAAGTCTGAGAAGATAGAATTCAGATGAAAAATGACATGCCTATGGACAGATGAGACTATTGACTCAAGGGATAGAACCAGGAGTTGACTCTCCCCTTGCCGCTTCGTGACTTCAGAAAAAGTTATAATCTCACTCCCTCTAGCTACCTTTAAACACAAGGAGATAAGGTGTATAAAACGACCACAGACACCACTATACAGACCACATGTAGGTATAGTATAGAATAGAAGCTGATCCAGTAAATAATATATGTATATATTTATTTACATACAAGAAAAACATAAAATGGCATCATACGTCATCAAGTCAGTCGATAGCGTGCACTGTTGCACGGCCTGAAAACAACGTACCAATTAGATTAGATAGACACTAGAAAAAAAAACCCAAATCACATTCACTCTTTCTGTCACCCTGCTGAGGAACAATAAAATGATCAGTGATTAAATAACTCTACTATTGTGGGGGCTGTCCACTTTAGCCTCCACTCTCTAATACAAATAAGATTCTACTGTCTCAGTCTGGTTGACTCTTCCTCAACGAAAACATCTACACAGCTTCCATCTTGGTAGGCGATATGCGCCGCTAACACCACTGGCGATGCTAAAATAATAGACTTGGAGTAACCCAAAGGCTCAGTGTCTATCCTTCGAGTGGACACTGAACAGATCCTACTGGTCCTGTCTATTTTCTCCCACCTTCTCTCTCTCTCTATCTCTCTCTCTCTCTCTCTCTCTCTCTCTCTCTCTCTTGGTCTCAGTGTCTCTCTAACACTCGACGACTGATGATGCGGCGTCTCCGTTACGCTCTTCTCTCGTTACTTTCAAGATCCAGGTATTTTAACCCTCTCACCTGTTCCTGAATTCTGCGATGATGATGATGAAGTTCTGGCGTCAAGCATGAGGTACTTGATGAACTGTCGACAAAACTTCTCTGCTGCTGAATAGCTTCCCTCTTTTAACCCGCTCCGGAGTTATAGGAAAACACAGCCTTGATTTCCGGCTGTACGCAATTGAAACCAGTCTCACGGCCACCTGCCGTTGCTAGAGACTATAATAGCGATGCTCTCGGCTGTATGATAAATAAACCACAGTCCAGCTGAAGCATAGGGACTTCACTGCCAGAGACCATAGGTCTGACCCTTAAGATAGGTCCTGTTGCCGTGGGTAATTTTGCACATGGGCAAATTTACGCTCCCCACTGTTCTTGCCGTGACTCGCTGAAATTAAAATAAAATGCGTCTATTGTACACCAACTCCAACATAACGCATCTCTAACCTAACTCCTCTTACTCAATACTCCACTCGTCAGGTACAACAATACAAAAAAATAATATTACCCACGTGGCACTTAAATCTCTCTCCTCCTCCCCTTCTCTCTCTCTCGTTCTACATAACAATACATAAAATATTTCTACCCACGTGGCACTTAAATCTCCCTCCTCCTCTCTCTCTCAACTAAAATCCGCCAGCCAAATAAACAAAACCTGTCTGACGGGCCACTTGGCCGTCACACATGGCTACCCACGTGTCAACATTTTCAATTCGGGAACTTCTTTTGTCCGAAATTCCGGGGTCTCCCTTTTTTAACATTACCCATTGGGGTTTCCCGGCTTGCTCCAAAATTAAATTAAATCTCGCTATAGGAATAGTTTCCTCCCCTAAGCAGTATAATTCACTTACAACGTAAATCTGAACCCTCCGACAATATTTCTCACATTTAAGGCTCAATAAAATTAACGAACACGCCAGGGATTTCCCCATAAAATTACATTAGTAAATACACAGAAATAAATGGTGGTTTTACATAACATTCTACAAATATGGGTACACGTGTTTATCACAACTTCACACACTCCTATCTACTGCTAAAATCCCAGAAAGAATTATACACACTTTTACATTTACGACGTTCTTCAAAAATGATAATGGATGGCACTATCGTTTAGAACTAAAAAGTTAATGGATGGCACTATCGTTTAAAACTTAAAAGTTAATGTCCCCGAAGAACTTTACTTACGGGCGAATTTATTAAAACCCCACTAATAAGTAAAACGATTAATAAAATTCTACATACCAATTCATCGCTGTTTTTCCCACAGTGGAGACGATAAATTACGTAGTCTGACGGCTGACAATATTTCTTACGATAGAGAACTTCGCCGCCGTTTAACTGGCTATTTATACACACCGGGGCCACCCCCACGTGTTCTCTCCTGAGCATACCCAAGCTTTCCCTCGACCAATGGAAACGCTCAGAAAAATAAACATAACTATGAGCTACGCCAATCGGATTTGAAAACAACGCGACCGCGTGTCCAAAATTGCGTCACATTACGTGACGGCCGCGTGTTTCCGGACTCGTCATACCGCGTACCGGAAATGGCGATTATTTCGTAAACAACGAAATCTCCGTGATCGTGAAAAAATCTATAAGAGAAAAAAACTGGCCGAGTGAAAAATAAACCTACTATCGTAAAACGATCCCACTTAATTTACCTCCTCAAAAATACCAAACACGATATATATTCAAATGAGAAGAAATAAAATGGTGAAAATTCAATAAAAGAACAGGATCGGGCCGGTTGAAGGACAGAATTACAGTGCGGCATCACACTTGTGGTGCTCAGCAAATCGCCGCAGAGCTCACAACTCCATGAGCTGTCCAAGGATATTAAAGTTCCAGCCAGATTATACACCTCTTTCTGTTTTCGTTGCATCTGTTCGATCAAAAACAGGTGAGTCTGCATAATTGTGACGACAAAACACCGATCAAAAACAGGTGAGTCTGTATGATTCCAACGACAAAATTCCGATATAAAAACAAGTGTGTCTGTCTGATTCTGGCGACAAAACACCTATCATAAACAGGTGAACCTAATTTGAAATTGGTAATGTCGGATTAGTGTAATGAGCACGTGTTCTGCAACCCGCTCTTTGACTAGTTTTTCTGAGGTCTGTCTTGTGCTTTCAATGCGCGTTTTCTCCCTATGCATTGATTGATATCCTTTCATATTTGGTCAGTAGCTTTATGTGTATCGTATTAGAAATCACTTGTATTATCTATTCTCTTGTATGGGTGTGAGGGCTGGACACTCACTGCAGATACGGAGCGAAGGATTCAGGCTTTCGAGCATAAATGTTATAGAAGAATTTTGCGCATTTGCTATAAAGAGCACAAAACAAATGTCTATGTTAGAGAGAAGATAAACACCTATGCAGGCCACCAAGAACCACTTTTGTCAATAGTGAAACGTCGAAAGCTTGCCTGGTTTGGGCATGTAACTCGTCATGACTCCCTTTCGAAAACGATCCTTCAGGGAACAGTCGAAGGTAAACGGAGAAGAGGAAGGCAGAGAAAATCCTGGGCTGATAACATCAAAGAATTGGCAGGACACGGTTTTTCCACACTTGTACGCATTGCTGAGGATAGAGAGCAGTGGAGGACCCTGTCTGCTGATGCTTCCACCATGGCACCCCTACGACCCATGACGGGTTACGGGCTGAGATGATGATGATTAGAAATAACTATATATTTATTATCATAAATGCACAATGAACAAGAAGTTGAAAGAAAGAACTGAGTCCCTTGAGATGTGGAGATAAAGAGTAGGATGGGATGCATCTCGTGAAAAGAGAAGAAAACAAATAAAGAGATCTTAGACAACCTTGGAATGAAAGAAAATTAATAAAGGAGATCAAAATTAAACAGCTAAAATAGTTTGGTCATGTAAAAAGACACAACACCTTGCCGAAGGCCACTAAGAAAGCAGAGTTGAAGACAGCGCTATAAGTGGGAAGATAACATCAAGAGATGGACAGGAAAGAGTCTATCAGAGTGCACCACCAAGCCAAGAGACAGAAGACGTTGGAGATCTATTGCTGCCGACCTTCGACGTGGAGATGGCAGATGATGATTTATGTTTCTTCTTTTCCTTCCACACATTAAACGTGCCATGTATACGTTACTCTTTTAACTTTGTTTTGTACGCAAATATGCTTCAGAACTGGTGTGATTTTTTTCTTTACCTGAGAATTTCTTCCAGTTGGTCTGCATATTTGCTCCATCACTGTCTTTCTTCCTCTATTTCACACGCCACACACATCACACATTCAAACAGAGACGAGCATCTGGTTGTTCCGTTCAAACAAATTGTGCGCTGGGATGAAAGCGTCAGAGAAGCAGACTGTTCAGGGTGATTGCTTCTCGAAGACAGGGGACTGGGTTCGAAACCAGGTAGCATTACGCTCCAGTCTACTCGGCTGTAAAAATGGGCACCTGACTCTGGCATTGAGTAAGGGAAGGCAAAGGAAGTGGGCGGGAATTGATCACCCCTACCCCACCTCACAAAGCTGAAATCTAGTGTAGGTGAAATCTCAAACACTTCACTCTTCTGTTCACTGTTCACTGTCCACTGTTCACTGTCTACTGGTCACTGTTCACATTCCACTGTTCAATGTTCAGTGTTCACTGTCTACTGTTCACTGTCCACTGTTCGCTGTCTACTGTTCGCTGTCCACTGAACACTGTTCTCTGTCTACTGGTCACTGTCCACTGTTCACTGTCCACTTTCCACTGTTTACTGTCCACTGGTCACTGTTCACTGTCCATTGTCCATTGTTCGCTGTTCACTATCCACTGTTCACTGTCTACTGTTCACTATCCACTGTTCACTGTCTACTGTTCACTGTCCACTGTTTACTGTCTACTGTTCACTGTTTTGTGTAGTTGAAGTATTACTTTCTCCCAAGCTGAGGTAGAAATATGTAATCTATCATGAAGTATTGTTTGCTCTCGAACTGAGGCAGAAAGGTCTTACATATGTAGACGTATTGCTCCCAAACTGAGGAAAACATATCTTATTTACATTGAAGTATTACTTGCTCCCGAAATGAGGTTGAAATGTCTTACATGTATTGAGTATTACTTGCTCTAGAAACTACGGTAGGAATATCTTACCTATATTTCAGTATTAATTGCTCTCGTACTGATGTAGGAATATCTTACCGATACTGAAGTATTGCTTTGCCCTAGAAACTGAGGTAGGAATAGGGACATGCCGACTGAGGCATATTGGGAAAATAGTGTTAGGCCCATATTTTCTTGACCATCGGCACACTAAGGATGATGTGGTCAGCATCACGCCAGCCGCCTTAACCTTCCCAGAGTTGCTCTGGTACCCAATTCGTGAGGCTGGGTCAACCCTGGAGCTGTGTACGGTTTTAAAAAAATCTCACCTCAACTGGGGATCGAACCATGGACCGCCGATCTAGGAAGCCAGTGCACTAACCACGGCGCTACTGCGGCTGAGGTAGGAATAGCTTACCTCTATTGAAGTACTCCCAAATTGAGGTAGGAATAGCTTACCTCTATTGAAGTACTCCGAAATTGAGGTAGGAATAGCTTACCTCTATTGAAGTACTCCCAAATTGAGGTAGGAATAGCTTACCTCTATTGAAGTACTCCCAAATTGAGGTAGGAATAGCTTACCTCTATTGAAGTACTCCCAAATTGAGGTAGGAATAGCTTACCTCTATTGAAATACTCCCAAATTGAGGTAGGAATAGCTTACCTCTATTGAAGTACTCCCAAATTGAGGTAGGAATAGCTTACCTCTATTGAAATACTCCCTAATTGAGGTAGGAATAGCTTACCTCTATTGAAGTACTCCCAAATTGAGGTAGGAATAGCTTACCTCTATTGAAATACTCCAAAATTGAGGTAGGAATACCTTACCTCTATTGAAGTACTCCCAAATTGAGGTAGGAATAGCTTACCTCTATTGAAATACTCCAAAATTGAGGTAGGAATAGCTTACCTCTATTGAAATACTCCAAAATTTAGGTAGGAATAGCTTACCTCTATTGAAGTACTCCCAAATTGAGGTAGGAATAGCTTACCTCTATTGAAGTACTCCCAAATTGAGGTAGGAATATCGTGCCTTTATTAAAGTATTGCTTGCTCCCGCGAACTGAGATATGAATACCTTACCCATATTAAGGTATTGCTCCCGAACTGTAATTTGAATACCTTTCCTAACTCAGGTAACAACATGCACATCTGTTCATTGACGGATGCACGGAGTTATTTTTTTTTTTAATGCACGGCTGTCAAAAAGGTCACGTTTGCAGGTAATGTTTTAAATTTAGCGCAAGACGAGGAAGAAATGAGGGAAGTAAGGCTGAAGCCAGGACAGGAAACTAAAGATTACTCATCTTGACCTTGAGTATGCCGTCCTTGACATAAACTATAATTTCACACTTCTGTGCGGTGTTTAAATATACGATCTCTATCTATCTATCTATCTATCTATCTATCTATCTATCTATCTATCTATCTATCTATCTATCTATCTATCTATCTATCTATCTATCTATCTATCTATCTATCTATCTATCTATCTATCTATCTATCTATCTATCTATCTATCTATCTATCTATCTACACACACACACACACACACACACACACACATATATATATATATATATATATATATATATATATATATATATATATATATATATATATATATATATATATATATATATATATATCCCAACTAACATAATTACCGATGTATGTTACGTCGGTCGGTCACACTCAAAATAATAACTCGTGCTAGAAAAAAAAAGTGCGCAACGCACGGTGTGCAGCTTGCGCGGCGTGGGTGTTATATAAAACAAATAATAATAATAATAATAAATTCTTTAAGCACCAAACACGGCGCATAAGGCAGAAACCAGTGCTCTCCAGGTTGTTCGTTGTGACGCCACTCCTCTTAGCTCTTGCACATTATTTAGGCCCAACGTTCTTCCTTCTCTTATTATTGTTCTTCTGAGTGTTTCTTTTGGTCTTCCTTTTTTCCTCTAACCCTCAGGAACCCAAGTGAGCGCCTGTAGTGGTATTCTGTTGTTTTGCATTCGTAGGACATGACCGATATATGACCATCGTCTTTTCCTTATATAGTCGGAGACATATTTCTGCCTAGAGTCTTCTCTTATTTGTCGATTAGTCTTGAATTCTTTCCAACTGATGTTCATGAGTTTTCTAAGACATTTGTTCTCGAATGTATTCAGCTTGTTCTCCAATGATTTTGTTATTTTCCAACTCTCACAGCCGTATGTTAACACTGAGATAACATTTGAATTAAACAGACGAAGCTTGGTATGTATATTCAATGATCGTAATTTCCAAATGTTAGATAATCTATTGAAGGCGCTAGCTGCCAAAGCAATTCTAGTATGGATTTCTCTTGTTGTGTCACCATCCTGAGTCATTTTACTGCCTAAATAATTGAAACTTTCAACTTTCTGTAGTTTTTCCCCGTTCAAGATGATATCAAAGGTCTCGTTAGAAAAGTTCATAGCTTTAGTTTTAGAGGCATTTATTTGGAGACCTATTTTAACCGAGAGATGACACAAATTATTTACTGCTTCTTGGGATTGTCTGGGTGTTGAACTTAAGAATGCTAAATCATCTGCGAAATCCAGGTCCCCCAGGAATTTTCCATTTGTCCATTTTATACCTAATTGTTCATTGTGGGTATAGTTTCTCATAACCCAATCAATAGCTATTCCAAAAAGTAGTGGTGACATAATACAGCCTTGTTTCACCCCTATTTCTACTGTAAACCATTCTGTATTCCCTTTATTTGTTCTAACACAACATCTTGCATTGTCATATAGCGCTTTGATTATATTCACATATTTTGTTGGAAAACCATAGATTGTAAGTATCTTCCACAATGATGGGCGGTGTAGACTATCAAAGGCTTTTTGAAAATCGACGAAGGTGATAATAAGTGGCGATTGCATTTCCACTGATTCTTCTATAATTGTTCTTAGTGTGAATATTTGATCAATACATGATCGTTTCGGCCTGAAACCCGCTTGTTCTTCTCTGATCTTTTCGTCAGCATGCAATTTAAGTCTTTCTAACATCATGCAACATAATAATTTTCCAGGTACTGATAATAGAGATATACCACGCGAGTTATTACAGTCTGATAGATCACCTTTCTTCGGTAACTTTACAATAATACTGTCTTTCCATTGTTGTGGTGGTTGTTCTTCTCTCCATACTTCATTTATAATATCTAAAATTCTCAAGAGGTTGTTGTCATTAACTGCTTTAATCATTTCGCCTGAAATTTCGTCAACTCCAGCAGCTTTAAAATTTTTTTATCTTTTAATGGCTTGTTTGATCTCGTCCAGCGTGAATTCATCGCAAGTTATTGGCAAGGTGGTTGTGGGTGTTTCATTATTAAAATCAGGTGTTACTGTTGGTGGTGGTCTGTTTAGCACCTCCATGAAGTGCTCAGCCCATCTCTTCATTTGTTCTTTTTCTGTTGGTATTGAATTCCCTAATTTACCTTTAACAGGTGTTTCCATAGCAGTAGGCTGGTGACATAGTTGTTTTGTAATTTGATAAAGGCACCTACTATTACCAGTTCTTACAGCATTTCAGCTTCTACGGCCAGTTCATTGATGAAACGTCTTTTATCTCTTAGAGTTTTTGTCTTCACTTCTTTATTTAACAAGTTATAAATACTTTGGTTTTATTTTATTTTTATTTTTTTTTTTAATTCTTTCACGAAATTAGTAGCTCTTGACAAAGAAAAAGTGCGTAAAAATTGGTGTGCATGAGCCCTCACCCGATGTACAAATCATGAAAACTTGAATGTTTTTGTTAAAACCACTTGTTATCAGGGAACACTCTTTGAAAACAATCCACGCACTTTCACACGAAATGTTGTCATCAAAGAACTTTCAAATTGAATCTATACTAACATAATTCTCGCCATGTGTACGTTGGTCACAGCTGAGGAATGGAACCGTGTTGAAAAATTGTACTGTTTCCATTATATATACTCTCCAGAAAATAGTTACGATCAACAAAGAAAAGCGTTCAAATGACGGTGTTCGTGAACAGTTTGATTACACTGTCTAATGGAAAGAAACCAAAAACATTTTAAGAACGTACTTCTATCTGCTCATCCGGGAACGGAAACAGCACACTATAATTAAAAACCCGTCAAGTTTGACGGGTTATTGCTAGTATATATATATATATATATATATATATATATATATATATATATATATATATATATATATATATATATATATATATATATATATATATATATAACGTATCTCACCTGATTAATGTAATATATTTGCCTGTCTGTCTGTATGTCTGTCTGCATGTCTATCTATCTGTCTGTATCTCATTCTATATAACTTTCTGTCTATCTGTTTGTCTATATGTCTACCTGTCTGTCTGTATGTCACTCTGCCTATATGTCTATCTGTATGTCAGTCTGTTTGTATGTATATGTGTCTTTCTATCCATATGTCTGTCTGACTGTCTATCTGACTGTCTGTATAACAATCTAATTTTTACGGGATATCTTTCGTCCCAGATAAAACGCAGACGTTAAAGAATAGAGAACGTCTTAATGTGCTAACATTGGTTACATTGGCGCGTGAGACTTTGTATTCGGTATCTCTCTGAAAGTATCCTCTCTCTCTCTCTCTCTCTCTCTCTCTCTCTCTCTCTCTCTCTCTCTCTCTCTCTCTCTCTCTCTCCTGTCTGCGTTTGCCTTTTGCTATCATTCTCCCTCCTTCTCTCTCTCTCTCTCTCTCTCTCTCTCTCTCTCTCTCTCTCTCTCTCTCTCTCTCTCTAATTACCTTCCTCTTTCTTTATCTTTCGAAATTCCCATTTCTTTCTCTCATTTTGGGCTTTCACTCTCTCATCTTCTGTAGGACCGTTAATTTCTTTCCGTCTCTCCGGCTTTCCCTATCTCTTACTCGTGCTTCCCCTTTCCATCTCTTGTGCTTTCCTTTCTGTCTCGGCTTTTCTTCTATCTCTTGAGCTGTCATGTTCTCCCTCTCTTTCTCTCTTTCCAACACTTGGGCTTTCTCTTTCCATTTCCCTCTTTATCGGGTTTTCACTTTGCCCCTCTAACGGGGTTTTCCTTTCCTTTATCTCTCTCTCTCTCTCTCTCTCTCTCTCTCTCTCTCTCTCTCATGTTTATCCTTTCTCTACCTCTCGAGCTTTTCCCTTCTCTATTTTATCTCTCGGGCTTTCTTTTCTCTCTATCTGATCACACTGTTACACTTAGTATTGTTTATTTTTCCGCTTTCCTATTCATTATGTGGATGTTATCACCCGTCGTTTATCTAACCTATCCACATAGAATTTTATGTTTAACACTTTGTATTACTTATTTACTCATCCATGCTTACACCCCTTGCTTGGCGCAGTTTTTCTGTTTTCCCCAGGTACGAACTTTTGTAACATTCTCACAACTGTGGCGGTTCCGAATCAACGTCGTTAACAGTAACGACTTTAAACAGCGCAGACTTCAGCCTCCTGGTTTACGGGAGATATGATGTGCGAGTGAATGAACGAGAGAATTTGTATATGCGCGTGTGCAGAGGTCCGGTCACGTGTTTGTGTGAAATAGTTGATGTCCTTAAAGTGTGTCTTGAACTCGTATTCGTGCGCGTGTTGAGAACAGAATGCAGATCTCTCCTGGCTGTGGGTATGTTTACAACCTCGCACGCGCCTCGCCTCAGGGACTTTTGTCCCCTACCCCCCACACACACACACTCTCATCTCCCCCCTTTCGTCACGGCCTCACCACGCCCAAAATAGAAATTAGATTTCATTCTTTGTCTCTCTTTACGCTCGATCTGCTCTCTCACTGCGCGTGCTCCATAGTGAGTTTGAGCAAGTTTTTTTTTGTCTGTAGTTGTCTTCTTTTGCTAACGGAGGAAAGATTTTTGTGTTAACTAATTCTGTTTTTTTTTCTTTTTCTTCTTCTTCTTCTTCGCGAGCGTACTAAGACTTTACCAATACTAATGTTAACCATACTCTGTAATTAGTCGCTTTGCCTGTCTGTAATCCACTCTGCTCTTCTCAACTATAGATTATTCTTCCGTAATCTACTCCACTGATGACGTTGTTCTTTTTGTCCCATAACCGTAAACAGATGCAAAACAAAATTAAAATACTTCGATAAGAGGTTTCAACAAGAGGTTTCAACAAGAGGTTTCAACAAGAGGTTTCAACAAGAGGTTTCAACAAGAGGTTCTGAAAATACACGGAAAAGAGAATGAGAATAAAAGCAAGAAATGATAACAAGGTTGAACTAGAAGAAACACCACTACAAGATGTAGAATCGTACACATATCTTGGCACTAATATAGACAAAGTTGGAGGGACAGATACTGATGTCAAAATAAGAATACAAAAAGCAAGAGGAGCTTTCATTGCATTTGGAAATTTATGGAGATCAAGAGAAATCAAGTCCAACATAAAAATAAGAATCGTCAACTCAAATGTCAAGTCAATCCTATTGTATGGCTCTGAGACATGGAGAACAATTAAAACAACCAAGACGTTATAGACTTTCATAAACGGGTGCTTGCGTAGAGTACAAGGACTGAAATGGTATGTCAAGGTCACAAATGTAGAGCTGATGACAAGAACAAGACAAGTGCCAGTGGAGCAAGAAATGAGAAGAAGATGCTGGCGATGGATAGGACACACATTGAGGAAACATGTTGATAGCATTACAAGGCAGTCGTTGTTCTGGAATCCCTAGTACAAGGAAGGCAGAGGTAGACCATAAAACACATGGAGAAGAGAACTGGAGACAGAAGTATAAATGACGAGGAAGACGTGGAAATAACTTGAGCGGATAGCACGTGACTGGAGGACTTGGCATGTATTGTTTGAAGGTATAAGCTACTTGGGGAGATTAAGGGTACTGATTGTTTAAATCCACTCTGCTGTGCACTACATTACTCGACGCAACTGTACATTATTCTTTCATAATCTATTCTACTGTATACTACATTACTCGTCTTCGTCTTAACTATAGATTAATTTTACATAATCCGCTGTACTGTGCACTAGATTACTCGGCTCAACTATATATCATTCTTCCGTAATCGACTCTACTGTACACTACATTACTCGTCTCAACTATAGATTATTATTACCTAATCCGCTGTACTGTGCACTGCATTACTCGGCTCAGCTATAGATTATTCTTAAGTAATCCACCCTACTGTACACTACATTACTCGTCCCAACTATAGATTATTATTACGTAATCTACTCTACTATACACTACATTTCTCTTCTCAATGCCCCTGAATTTCGTTCTACCTTTTTTTCTACTGTACACTATCCTATCATCAAAATCCATAATTCTCGCCGTGTGTACGTCGGTCACATCTAATGGATGCAGCTGTTGTTGAAAGTTAGACATTAATTGTATTGTTTCCCTTATATATATGTACTCTCCCGAAAATAGTAACACTCAACGAAGAAAAGTCGGTGTAGAACCCAGTTTCATTCCAGAAACGGATTTAACTCACCATTTTGTTAAAAATAACCTTAAAATGTAAGTTTTTGATTGTTTCTTCAAGAAAAAAATTTAATTTAAAGTATTCAGACTTATTATTAAGGGTCAAAATGATAAGATGGCTGCAAAACGAGCTGCAGACGCTAAGAGGAAGAGACGATCGCGTCAATCACAACGAGCAAGTGAGACTCTAGAAGACGCAGCAATACGACGACAATATGAAGAGGCACAAAGACAAGCACAGCGTCAGTCACAACGAGCAAATCAGTCTGCAGAAGAGCATGAATATCAACGCGCTGCAGAAGCTTTTCGCATTCGTCAGTTGAGAGTATCACAACGAGCAAAGGAGACTTCAGAAGAAGCAACCGAACGTAGAGCAGCAACTGCACAACAAGTGAGACGATCAAGAGCTGAACGTAGTCCAACAATTTCAAATCATGATGCCTTTGATGAGAATGCAGTTGCTGTACACAACTGTGGCCTAGTGGATCAAGAATGTCAGTTCTGTCACTCTCTCAGTTTTCAAGTGGAAAGATCAACCGATGGTACACTCAAATATTGCTGCCATAAAGGTACAGTGCTGTTGGAGCAAGAAGAAGCAGAGACGTCATTTTCCTCCGTATCTCAAGGATCTTTTGAGCAACCCAGCGCATCCACAACATCGACATTTTAAGGAAAATATCCGTTCCTATAATTCAGTCTTGGGCTTTGCATCCATGGGTGCCCAAATCGATCGCTTCTTTGGACGTGGACAATATGTGTTCAGAGTGCATGGACAGATCTATCATTTGATTTACTGCCTTCATTATTGACGGGTATTGCTAGTTGTCTTATAATCTTTAAATCTCTCTTCTGCCTGAATTTAATATCTATATTCTACTCTACTTTATTCAACTCTAATCTGTTCTACACTCATTTTATTATTCTTTAAATCTACATTTCTGTACTTTTCTTACATAATCCAGTTATGACGATGATGATGATGATGAGGAAGAAAATGACGATGATGAAGATGATGATTATGATGATGATTATATGGTGTGGTATAGTATGGTGCAGCATGACACGATATAGTTCATTAAACAAAGGACAGTATAGAACAGCCAGTGGCGTACTTAAAGTATTTGGCCCCCGGGGCGGATCCTACCTTTAGCAACCCTTCGTCCATATAGAAACACACTTGTAAGTATATTTTAAACAGCAAGTACGGTCATTTTAGTGTCCGATGGCACCCCCTCCTGGCCGTCACGAGGGGCGGATAGACCCTTTGCACTCCCCTTAGTACGTTACTGAGCACAGTATACTGTAGTAATCCACGGCTGAGTGGAGTATAGAGAGTAGCATATAGTACTATTGATATAGATTATAGTGATAAGAAAAAAGTAGGTCACTATTTCATAAATATGCGATCAAATCAGTTAGGCATACACCAGAAATTCAACATGAAAGTATTCAAGCAATTTTTTTTTAAATAGAAGAAGAAACCACAGGGAAGGAAAACAGAACAGAAAGCAAATATCGCAGTTTCTCGCGTGAACCGCTGACATGCGAGAACAAACGACCCTAGACGTGCAGTCGCGGTGATGTCACGTTGAGTAACGCTGTTCGCACGCACGCGCGCATTCGCACTCACTTCATCTCAACACAGTCACCAGCATCAGCAAGCAGGAGAGGAGGGGCCGGCTGTGTACAAGCCCGTTCATGTGATGTGCTGGAACACAGTGTGTACGGAATGGGCCCCCATTACTCCAGCTGTTAACACAGTACGAGACTCTTCAAGTCCTCGGCGCTGTGGCTGTTAAGAGTTGTGTGTTGTATTCTGGAGGGCGTTGTCGAGTTTCGAAGCTGGTTTCTGAATGGGAAATTTATTAGACATTGGTGAGTACACTTCGTGATTTGTTTGTCTGTGATTCTTTAATAGAAATCTCACATCGATTAACTGAAGCTGCAAGATTTATTGTGGGTCGAGACAATGTAACAGCATATCCACTGTAAACAATGTAGAAATATGAATGAGACGGTTAAATACTAGATTTTTCTTACGTAAAGTTCTGGTTTCTGTGAATTAAAATATCATAAATTATGTGAGAGGAAATAAACATGCAATGTATAGTTCCCGGGGACCTCCGGGGAGATAGGGAAATAATCGGATTTCTGCTTCGCCAAGCTTGTCATAAAAGGAGACTAATATAAAAAAGAAAGGTCTGGGTCGTTCCAGGTCCTACATTCCATAGTTGCGTGTGATATTATAAGAGTGTCTACTACTGGTAAAGCATGTATTTTTTTTTTAAACAGGTAGACTACTTACTTTACTGTGTGAGCGTTCGATTGGCTGAGTGGTTAGAGTACTAGCCTCTCGCAGCACAGGTCGCGGCTTCCAATCATGGTACCGACACGCTCCAGTTTACCCAACTGTAAATGAGTAGTGACTTTGAGTTAGGGAAGGAAAAGGCAACGAGGAAGGGAAGTGGTCACCCAACTTCTCGATGCTGGACCTAGTATGATGAAGTCTCTAACACTTCACTTCACTGCTGCAGTATCTGCTATGGGACTACCTTGACCTTGCTTTAATGTGTGGTTGTTACGATTGACTTTCGCGAGGAGGTGATGGAACTATTCGGATGGTCCCTCGTTCGATTTTTAGTGGTGCCTGTCACTTCTAATACTTTTCTGTTGTCAAGTGTTTCCTTTCCTATTTTTTTTTTCTGTCTTTCTGACGAATGCCTTCCATTTACATATTTTCGTTTATTATTTACTACTCACTTTCCCTCTTTATTTATTGCTTTGTTGCCACGTTCGTTACTTAAACCGTTTAAGGCTATCCTTTATTATTCATATTCGTCTACTAGACACAAGTATGTGTTATTTGTTTATTAGCAACGATACCCGGCGTTGCCCGGTTTGAAAAATGACCAAACGTTTAATATGCCTGAGTATACTTGCTAATAGAAAAGTTACGGAGGTGACTGAAGCTATCAAAAAAGTATGGGTAGTTTCGGGTCGTATATTCCATGGTTGCATGGGGTGTCATGGCGTCTGACGGTGGTGTAGCACGTTTTTATAAGGGTGTTTAGCTGGCGGAGGTTGTCAAAAGTCACTCTCGCCGTCCGTATCGTCCCTCGTTCGATTCCTCCGATTGCGTATCACTTCTGTTACTCTCCTCTTTCCTATTGTCCTTCTTTCTTTCTTACGAGTGCATTACATTTAGTCATTTTCGTTTATTATTTAGGTTCTGATAAAGTTGTGCTGTGTTTTTAAAAGATTTTAACTATTCTGAAAGCTTGCTTGTTTTCTGCTGACATTCGGTTTTGTTGGGATCCATTTTTTATTACTTTTCGCTGAAATTAGGATTTATGTTGGAGAAATCTAAATGTTCTTGTAAAAGTTTCTATATTTTCTTGACATTGAGGCATTTGATAATGCTATGATGAAAACTGATTTTGATAGGAAAATATTTATTTCTGTCTGATTCTATCTATCTATCTATCTATCTATCTATCTATCTATCTATATATCTATCTATCTATCTATCTATCTATCTATCTATCTATCTATCTATCTATCTATCTATCTATCTATCTATCTATCTATCTATCTATCTATCTATCTATCTATCTATCTATCTATCTATCTATCTATCTATCTATCTATATATCTGTCTGTCTGTCTGTCTGTCTGTCCGTCTGTCCGTCTGTCCGTCCGTCCGTCCGCCCATCCATCCATCCACCCACCCAACCACCCACCCACCCATCCATCCATCCATCTATCTATCTATCTATCTATCTATCTATCTATCTATCTATCTATCTATCTGCCTATCTATCTATCTATCTATCTATCTATCTATCTATCTATCTATCTATCTATCTATCTATCTATCTATCTATCTATGTATGTATGATCGTCGTTCGCTCTCATATACCATCTATTTCTCCCATAAAATTGACGATCTCTCCCAAACTTCGCTCATTGGCAAACATTTTCTCCTTCAAATGACTGGTAAAAATTGGGCTATGGAGCTGCATCTCTCGTGGAGCCGTCACTCTTGGCGGACATGTTCTAATGTTTGCTTGTCTTTTCGACATAGACACATGTAACTCTGTCCGGATTTTCATTGTTGAACAAATGATATTTGAGTCTGTAGTGTTCGGTTATCAGTCTGTAGTGTTCAGTTATCAGTCTGTAGTGTTCGGTTATCAGTCTGTAGTGTTCTGTTCTCGGTCTCAGTAATATTACTTGATCTAAGAATAGTATCAGTCTGTAACATTTGTCTCTGTGTGTTCTCTGTGGCATTTTTCTTTAAAGCTATTTTTTTATTATTGCTTTTATCTCTTCGTATGTTATCCTGTCCTTAGTTTGAACTTTACCTCCTGCTTCTTTGGCAAGTATTTCTTCCCTCTCATTTCCGTAAAACTTGGAATGGGCAGCAACCCACTGTACATTCACTTTACTGAATTTATAGCCGGTTTCCATTAGTGCTCCAGACACACAGTCTAATTTATTATTTTTATAGTCCTTTAAGGCAGCTGTGACTGATAGACAATCTGTGATGAGTATTATCTTAGCTTCAGCATTTTCCCTGTTGTCCACATTTGTTAATGTAATTGTTTTTAGTGCATGTATCTCAGCTTGAAAGTTGTTTGAATATTTTACACCGGCCACTGAGATATTGATTTCCTTTCCCGTCTTCACTTCAATTTATTAATTTTTTAATTTTATTTATTTATTTATTTATTATTATTATTATTTTTTTTTGGTAGCGTTTGATGCTGATCCGTCTGTATATACATGAGTCCATTTTGTGGTTGGTTACGTCCTTTTTAATGTGTTATATTGCTGTATGCTTCTTTCAGGATCAATTCAGCCAGCTCTTTATTTTAATCTCTTCTACCATGCGGTCAGTTAACCCTAGGAACGTTGTTCTCCTCCATGGTGGCAGCGCTGCTGTTTATACTGGAGGCTCTGCTTTTTTCTGTGCAATGTCTTTTACGATGAGGATGAGTTCTTTAGTTTTTTTAATCCAAAGAATTTCTATGTAGTCTATCACAAGTGTATTTTTTGTTTTCAGTTATGTCACTCACTGGCTGATTGTGTGCCTTTAAATGTGTCTGCCTGTTGCAGTTATCTGTAGCCTTTTCTGTCATTGATGGATTGTAGCTTCATCATCTTGTTCGTTTAGTTTATTTGGGTTGGTGTGATAGCTCACATAGTGATTACCACAGCCTGGTTTTGGACTGCAGCTATTCTGCCAATGTTCGATTTTGAAGCAGTTGCTGAGACTGAGATTCCAGTGCCAGCCTAATATTTCCTTATATAATAGCTTCAATATTTAATGGTCTGAGCCCAAAGCAGTGGCGGGTTTGCCCATAGGCAATCTTGGTCCTTGCACGTTTATGGGCTTCGTGTGCAAATATATCCTTGTCGATACAACAGGAATTTATTTGCCTCCCCTGCTTTGCAGTAGTGGTCCAACAGTGGCCAAAACTCAAGAGTATCTAATATGGGCTTCAAATGTATCTACCGTCGCACAAGATTACTCTTGGCAAAGATGTAAATAGAAGAAACAAAACGCTTCTATTTCCAGGGAGTCTTCACAAGATATTCAGATAAGCGAAAACAATGCTGCTTTTGCTGAGCACGTTAATTCTAGAATCTGCCGACAACTTTTGTGAAGAATTAAGCACTTATTAATTTCAGCTCGTTCAAGCCCCCACCCCTGATTTACTCAGTGGAATTCTTACTATTCTGGTATAGCCCTGTTTAGAGTGTGTGTAGTAAATTGACTGAGACAAACATGTAGTACATGTAACAGGATTAAATCGAAGTAAAATTTGTAACATTAAAAATAACAAAATTTAATAATCACTTTAGGTTTTAACAAGTTTAAAGAATTGAATAATATTTTAGGAAAAGGTTTTCATCACTGTTGTGATGGTATTTAACTAAATAAAGAAGGTCACGATTGGCAGCGGATATTTTGCACTTAGCTGCCAATGGTAGTTTCTTCTCTCGCTGGGTTGGTTCTTGGTAAACTGTCTCGCTGTTTACGCTCGTCGCTCGGTAAAGTTAAAGTGCCGCACGTTCCCAGAACGTCAAAGAGTAACGGCAAAGTTGGTCCTTCGTCTTAAAGCGCAGGCCACTGTTCGTTTATTGTTCCAGAGATAGCACCCGTCAGCTGGTACCACCACCAATAACCATGGTAAAAGAATAGAAACGAAACGATCTCCTGAGTGCTGCGTTTTCCAACCCATAGTTATCGGTTCCTATCTTCCCGTACCACCATCCCATTTAACTCAGAATTTACCCTCGATAAGAATTCAATTTAATCTCTCTGAATAAAACTGTTATAGTTACTTTATATTTAAATGAAAAGGTTAATAGTACAGCTAGAATATGTTTACATTTACATTTCCACTGATTTGAAAAGTGTTCACAAAATAAATTGAATATGCTTTCATTCATGTTTACACTGATTGAAAAATTTGAAACTTCCAGTAATTTTAAAAGTGAATATGTTAAATCGACATTTACACTGGTTTGAAACTTAAGTATTATAATTAGAATGTACATCATTTCTTTCATCTTTCCCTCCCTGCTCCATATAGAACCTGTGACTATTTATGCGTTTAGTTCTCTTTTCAGAAACTGGCAATAAATCAGTCACCAGTCCGTGCAGTGGTGGTTCATGAAATCATCATTCTATTCACTGAGGTTGCCAACCTCAAATGACTTGGACACCCCCGTTTTCACACATTAAAATTTACATGGCAATACACCTATATATGTTAGTTCACATGTTAGTAATAAAACATGGAATGTAAAATGACAACTTACGCCAATCCTGGCTCATATACTTTTTGATCAGATGAATAAAAGAGACTTGAATCGACCTCTTACACGCGTCTGGGGTGTCGTTGTTTTAACAATAGATTCCCTCTCTGACTGCGTGTGAGGTCATTCAGTTCCGCCAGTCCCGGTTTCCATGTTTAAAATGATAGAGATTTCCTGGGCTGTTTTTTGTAAGTCCTTATAAATACTCCAAAAGAAGGTGTGCGGTATGTTAAGAAGGTATTCTGAATTTTAACTCTGGCAAGTCTGGGGTTGTCTTGGCAAGCGTGAATCTCACAGTAGTTTTGACTGACTGAAGCGTCAGGTTATATTCACTGCCTTTCCACGCATCTGTTTGTTATGGAGTCTAACCAAAAGCTCCAATCATTTTAAAACAGGCGGGTTAGGGTGTGGTACTTTCAAAATATTCCACGTGAAATAAGGTGCGTAAAGCAAAAGGTCACGTATTACCATATATGGCAATAAGACATACGATGCCTTGCGTACAGACTCGCGAACATGTCGTTAACCTCATATGACAACGTGTGTCAGATGTAACACTTATTACTTTATCAGAAAGTAATCTCTTATCTGTGTCTGTAAATCAGTTGTCTCCCCGTACTCTGGCCTTTATCAGCGCTTAGCAAATACACTGGCGATTTTCGTGGGGCTAATCCTTCGTGGCCAAGATTTGGTACAAAGGAATTTTACCATCCTGCCTGTCGTTAATATTATTTCTGCCGCTCCTTGCAAAGCTTAGCGAAGGGACAGGAAACAAACAGACGTAATAACTTATCCATGAGAAGGGGGGGGGGGGAGAAAGAAAATACATAATATCTGCTACACATAGCAGAGAACGAAAGAAAGAAAGTGCGACAATTGAAAGCACGCAATAAAAATCAGTACCACAAATGTACCGAAACTGCCGGAGTGAAACACAGATCGAGAGGGGTCGCCCCATTCTGTCATAGCTACCCAGCGTAATTGTGTGTATCTATCTATATGTCTATCATTCGTCCTTCTATTTGTCTGTCAATGTTTATGTTCAATTGTTTTGTTTTTCTTCTGGTTTGCACACCAGCTCACCTAAAAGAACACACTCACACACATGTGAAATGTTATCGACAAAAATTTGGATCCTAAATAGCCCCGCATTAAGTAAGGAAACTAAAGAAATAAGCGTAACAGAAAATAGTAAGTACATTATTTATATTCCAGCAGAAGAACCTTTAGCCCATTTTCACTCCTCGTTGAGAAACTAAAGCGACATGTTTTGATCATGTGAATTTTCTTCCAGATCGCCGGCCATCTTTGTCTGGCAGATGTCGTAAATGTCTCATGTCTATTTCTAGAAACGACTAGATTATCACAAAACTCTTCTGTCTGCTATTGCTATTGAAATTGTGTGAAACTGCTTTTTTACATTTATGCCTCAGTTGTGGTAGAAACTATATGGTGATGTAGAGGAAAGCTATGAAACTATATGGTGATGTAGAGGAAAGCTATGAAACCTCAGAGGGAGATAAAAAAAGAAGAGGTAGTCTTGATGGTTGATAGGAATACGTATTTTAGCTCATAGACAGAACATATGTAATACATGTATAGGTTATCTTGGGTGTCTGAATCTCTGATCCTATAGCTCAACTGACAAACACACAGACAGAAAGACAGAGGAACGAACGGATATATATATATATATATATATATATATATATATATATATATATATATATATAGAGAGAGAGAGAGAGAGAGAGAGAGAGAGAGAGAGAGAGAGAGAGAGAGAGAGAGAGAGAGAGAGAGAGAGAGAGAACGATCGAACGAACGAACTTTATTTTCAAAGGGTTGAGAATTGGGCACACAGGCCCGTCTGACATTCTGCCCTTCCTTTCTCTCACCTTTCATACTGAATTCATTTATTCTCACATGCATTTCACATATCAATTTAAAGGAATTCAACGTTGTAAAGTAAAATAAAATAGCACACTCATATTAACATTAACTACTTATAAACATGACATAAAATATGTTGAAAAATACAAACATCGTCATTTGAACCTACAGTTGATATTATAAGAAAAGATAATCCCATTAGGAGGGCATGTAATCAGAACTCATAAAGTATTCGAAAAGTCTACGATTGTATGAATAGGGACTGAAGTTGTTTCTTAGGTTATGTGGAAGACAATTCCAAAGATGAGCAGCAGAGTACGCTAAGCTTTTTTTGAATAAGTCAAGCCTAGGCTTGGGTACTTGTATTTGTTAAAGCGTTGACTGCGTCTTTCATTGTATTTGAACATTGGTCACAGATGTGCTGGAGCATTATGTGACAGGATTTTGTGAACAAATTTAGCTTTGCTAAACAGAAGGCGGAGAGAGATAATGGGGCTGGCAGCCTGATAAAGTTAAAGAAGTTGTTACACAAAACACTGCTACAAGAGTATATGAATGCTCAGTGAAGGCCTCCTACAAGGGAACCAGCTGCAATAGTTGGCCCATGCTCCAGAGGGAGCGAAAAGGGAGATGATGATGATGATGATGATGATGATGATGATGATGATGATGATGATGATATAGACAGACAGACAGATGGATGGGTTGATAGACTGACTGGATGGTGGGTTTGTTACTTGGCTGGTTGGTTGGCTGCTGGTTGGTTGCTTGGTTAGTTGGTTGGCTGCATGGTTGAATGGTTTTACTCTTTCGCTGCATCATCTCCCGTTTCATCCTGTCTTTGCTATCTTTTTATGAATTATCTTTTTCTTCTGTTATGTTTTGACTGTTTGTTTTCACTGTTTTATATCTCCCTTTTCCTTCAACCTATAATCTTGCCTTTATATCTTACTTTCTACTCCCTCCCACCCTTACTTTCACATGCCTTCTTTATTAGTCATCATTATCTGCTTCTTCTTCTTTCTTGACTTCTTTTACCCTTCTTCTTCGTCTTTCGCGTCGTCCTCAAACCTCTTGGATTGCTTCTATTGTCATTTTTTTCTTCCTACCTTTCTTCTTCTTCTTCTTTATTCATCCTATGTTTACTTATTTCTCTCTTCTGTCTACTAATATTCATGCCTCTTCCCCATTCTCTGCCGTCTTTTCCCCTCTACCTTTCATCGTTCACAGCTGCGCTCCAGTCTCTTTCATCAACGTTTCACTTCCCCCATCCTCTTCCACTTGCTCGCGGCAGTCACTTCTCCCTCTCCTCTATTTTTATATCGCCTTCTCAACACATTTCATCAATTTCGGTTTATTTTTATGTCACAGCTCTATTTTTATACTCTATCCCTAACCCCCTTACGATAACCTCTCCCTTTCCTATCCTTCATTTTCTCCCTGACCATCTTTCTTTTAGTTCCATCGATGTAGTTGTCTCCTCATCAGATATGTCTCGTTCCGCTCGTCGCTCTAAGTTGACCGTATCCCTCCCTCTCTCCCCCCCCCTCCCCCAACCACAATCGTCAGATCAGAGTGGGTTGCGGTTTTATTTCCCTAGAGTTACGTTAACCCTTTTCTCTTCTGTCATTCTTAACATGTCTTTATTACTATCGTTAATTCCCTTGTCACTCACTGTGAATCATGAGCCAGCACAGCATGAAGCCTGCACCATGATGATGTAGCCTGCACCATGATGATATTGCCTGCACCATGATGATGTTGCCTGCACCATGATGATGTTGCCAGCTCCATGCACAACCTGCTATTTGTTGCCTCTTACGACATGTGTCAGGTAGCAGTAGTCATAATTTTATCTGTGTCTTCTCAGAGACCCTCGCCAACTACACGGGGCTTACTTGTCATCATACTTGTCATCATACTTGTCATCATACTTGTATTAATTCTTCTACAGTTTCTTATTATCTTCTTCCTACTTATTATCTTCAATATTATTCATCTTTTTCCTTCATTATTCTTCTACACTTCATGTATTCTTACTTCATATGTAGTATTACTCTTCATGGTTATTCTGCTACACCTTCTTGCTTTCTTCCTTCTCCAACTGTTATGTTATTATTCTAGTGTCCTTCCTTGATCTCTTTAGACTGAAATTTTATTGTATTATTCCGCACTTGCCTCGCTTGCATAAATTACTGGGTTCAAGACCTGGTAACGTCACAATCCCGCCTACCTAGCTGTAAACCTACCTGACTCTGCTCTTGAATTAGGGAAGGTAAAGACAGCGAGATCGAGAACTAGACACCCCATATCATAAAGCTGCACTTAGTTAGTGCTAGACACAGTATAATGAAGTCTCTAACACGTCACTCCCCCATGGCACCATCTACTATTGGACTACCTTTACTTATCGTCCTGCTCCAACTGTTTTCTTATTATTCCAGTATCCTCCCGTGGTCTCTTTAGATCAGTTTTTCCACAAGCTTTTTAGCAAGTCGGAATCCCTGAAATAATTTTCCAAAACCACCGGAACGCCATACGACACAATTCTGTTACCGCACAATAGTAATCACGAGGAACAGTGTTACCACTGGCCATACAGCTGCTAGAGAGTGACGAGCTCAGCAGCCCTAGTTAATCAACAGCTTATAATGTTTAAATTATTATTATTATTATATATGTATATTCACCCCTTCTGGGGCTCAAAGTGAGGTCTATTGACTTTATTGTGTAAAATGTGTTTGATCTCGGACACTTTGATCTTAGCCAAAAAATTGAATGTTATTTACCGACAAGATATGAAACGAACATAGACAAATTCAACTAAATATAATCATAAATAAGAACTATATTTTATAATTTTTCGCGCTATTGAAATTTTTTAATTTTATTTACTTATTCCACAATTTTTTTGTGGAACCCCTGGAGATGAATCGTGCAAGCCCATGGTTCCGTGGAACACTGGTTGGGAAACAATGCTATAGACGGAAATTCCGTTTTAATATTCTAATGTTCTTTCATGTCATCTTCGATCAACTTCTTCATAAAACTGCTCTTCACTCCAGGGGCGTACTTAAAGTATTTGGCACCCGGGGCGGATCCTATCTTTGACAGCCCTCACCCCTTATGAAGAAATACACTTGTAAGTATATTTTTTAGCAAGGACTACGGTACTATCATATTAGTGTGTATGATGGCACCGCCACAACTGGCTCTCACCCAAGGCGGACTTCTCCCCCCCCCCGCACCCCCTTATTACGCCACTGCTTCATTCTTTCCGAGTGTTACTACCTTTTCTCCGCAGCTACAACTACCACAACTATAGCAACGATGTCTTGTATGATTTTTATCACATTCACCACGATCAACCATCTCTGCGTCATACCATTCTTTTATCATGCTGTAAATCTAGTACAACAGTGTATCTGCAGTTGGAGAAGCGGTTTTAACCAATGACTAACCTGGAATCTGGGGTCGGGCTATTGGAACACTTCCCAGGTCACGACCCAGCGCGAGACAGTGAAATCGTTTCAAATTGTATTCAGCGCAGATGCTATTTGGTGGCTCGTGCGCTTATGGCCATGTGATATGTTGCATGGGTGATTTGAATGATTAATTTACGGGCTGGGTAACTAAACGTGTGGATGAATGAAGGATTGTGAGCCAGCCACATGTTTAATGGTTGAGTTGTTGAATGCGGGAACGAAGAATGGGATAGTTTGAAGATAAAGAATTAAGTGGTTTCATATTGTATATATAGATAGACAGAATAGAACTACTACTTCTTCAGGTTATAACCCCCGGGGGGGTTCTCGAGGACGAATATTCATTCTGGCGTGTTTTAAGAGGCGACTTATAAGAAATTGTACATATGGCTGGCAACGTCAATGTATAAGAAATTGTACATATGGCTGGCAACGTCAGTCTATAAGAAATTGTACATATGGCTGGCAACGTCAATGTATAAGAAATTGTACATGTGGCTGGCAGCGTCAATGTATAAGAAATTGTACATATGGCTGGCAACGTCAATGTATAAGAAATTGTACATGTGGCTGGCAACGTCAATGTATAAGAAATTGTACATGTGGCTGGCAACGTCAATGTATAAGACATTGTTGTAGAAACCACCGCTCTAACAGCCCATGAATCTTTTTGGTGCAGGCTTTATTCAGGGATGGCACCGTGTTCCATAGGGAGGGAAGGGTATGAATACTTGTCTGCACTTACGCGAGCGAAATGAACGATCAATTAACTCTTGCGATATTTCGCACCGAAAATAACTGCTCTCCAGTAATTGATATTCTAAATTTTCTCGCTTGTTCACGCACAAAATTAATAAGCAGGTTCATAGATTAAATTGTGCACATGTTTCCTCATGCACTGTGTGGTTATCGATTAGAAGAACATTGATCGTCGTAACAGGAGAGATTCACCATAAATCAACTAGTCCAAGCAGATGGTAAAATTATACGGTCTTTGGATTTAGATGGAAAGTTAGAAGAATATTTGTAGTCCCATATTAGATAGTGCCCTAGGTAAGTGAAGTGTTAGAGCCTATATCATACTAGGTCTAACTTATTTATGAGATAGGGTGACCAGTTCCATTTGTGACATAATTTGTGCGCCCACTTGTCCTCTCCGGCAGTATTGAACTACATTTGATGTGCGTACTGAATTAGGTGCATTATTCTTTTGTTAGTACTCTCTTTTCCCCTACTGTCATTGTTCACATTTCACGCTTCGATGCATGACCGCGCCAGACAAGCGTATCGTCCATCCCTGAGAGATTAACTGAGTCCATAAAACGTGATAATACCACATTTACTCCAGGTAAATACGGGCACGGAGTGTTTGGTTAAGATTCTGACTCGACAGGAAAAATGTAAGAGGTTGTAACGTAAACATTGACAACATTTGTCGAATGTAGCAACATATACGGAGGATGACTGTTTGAAATTTTCAAACGCATGAGCCATACAGAATACTGCATGAGGAAATGTTTTCCATAAAATGAACTTTGAATGTATTGCCTGACATTTGAGGCGCCAATAAACAACCATGCAATTGGAAGATTTGTCAGAACGCCATGCAGGAAGCGTGGGCCGAGAGCTACGATATAACGTAGAACATTTAGCATGCGGCACTGCATTCCAGAAATCGTCACAAGTAGACATCTAGGACCGTGCCACAGGAAAGAATAGAGTCAGGATTCTGAATTTCTAGGTACGGAAAAATTTATTAGAGCATCTTTTATCCAATGGAAAAGAAAACTCGCCACTATTAATACGGAAATGGACTCCTACAGAAACTACTTGCAAGTCACAGAGGAATTCTAGGATAAGAAATAATATTCCAGACGTGTGTTCGAGGCATCTGTGTTAAGTTGCCAGGACTATATATATGAGTAAGACGTCTAATATTTGCCTAGTTACTAGGGTAAGTTGTACACATTTTTATACTTTGAATTTTACTGGTTTATACTAGTTAGGAATGATAAAGGTTCATACGAGGCTGGCAACCTCAGTATGTGAAAAGGATACACTCATGAACCACCACAGCAAGCGCCGGTGATTGCTTCATGCTAGTTCTCACGGAAGAACCAAAAGCAAAGGTAATCGTAGACTCCAAGGGGAGAAAGGAAGTGGATGATGATGACATCATATGTATATTATCATTTGTAATGAGTTGTATGTATGTTTAAAGTTGTTCCTTCAGGCACAAGCCACTTGCCGCTGTCCAGTTGAAATCTTTTCATTACATTATTTAAAAGAATGGTGATTCTGTTTTCACATCCCCTGGGTTATATGATATACTCTCAGGGAGAGTACAAATTCTGATTTAAAAAATCGGTGACGGACAGCGGGGGAGGCGCCTGATCTAAATCAGGAAAGCAAATACTTAGCAGCGGAATGTGTTCTTTTATTCCATCTAAAGTTAGTGGTGCGGATTGGAGAGACCATTTGAAGTACTACCCACGTTACCAGCTGTACTAGTTTGTGGTTCAAAGCTTGAGATCGACCTACATCTCACGGCTGGTGAAGATCCCTGCCTTGATCGGAAGCGGTTACCTCCAGAATTCTTTGGAGACGTGCCTTTTTACACGGAGACGAAGTGACGGAACCAGCAGCACCAACATTTCGGCAATTTGGAAGCTAAGTTATAAGTTTAACAGGTTACCTCAAAAGACTATATTTTCATCTCCCAAACCGAGATCTATGATGAACCATAATTTCTCTTATTACCATTTCATATTTATTTACATTTGTTTCAGTAATTGAATATTAAAATTGTATATGTTGATTTTGCCAAATTCATAGTTGAATTAATCATTACAGAGAGAAAGGCATATGTATGATCCAGACCCTCTAGTATATATTCATTTATATATATATATATATATATATATATATATATATATATATATATATATATATATATATCTCTATATATATATATATATATATATATATATATATATATATATACAAATCTATATCAAGCCAATAAAAGGAATTTCGCTGAATTAAATCAGCTGGGGGCTTGAACGAGCAAAATCATGTATATCCATCTTCACAAAAGGCGGCGGGTCAGATACAAAGTTAACGTGCTAAGACTAATTCAGCATTGTTCTTGACTTCTGAAATATCTTGTGGATACTCCCTCGAGGCAGAAGCATCACTATCCTTCCATCTACAACTATACCAAGAGTAATCTTGTGCGAAGGTAGACACCTTTGATGACCCACATTAAATACTCTAGGTTTTGGCCATTGTTGGACCCACTACTGCCGAGCAAGGTGAGGCAACATGTGACACCCTTCTTCACTGCCTTTTCCTTCCCAAACTCAAAAGCACATTATAGTAAAGATTTACATCTGGGTAGACTTAAGCGTGATGCTACCAGTGTTTTATCCAGGAACCCGGTACTTGTGCCACGAAAAGAAAGTGCTTTAATCACTTAGCCAATGGGACGCTCATTGTAGGAAAGAAAGAATGACATACGATAATGGCAGTGATGATAAAGATGAACATTTTGATGATGAAGATGAATTTTTTTTTTTTAATCGAAGCAACCAATCGTGCAAACATTACACAAGAAAGCTTTCAGTTTAATCACGAAAGGTTGTCTCAGCGTGGGCGATTGATAAAGTAGCTAAAGAAGGAAACAAGAACAGAAGGGAGCCGCAGGTACAGGTAATCTTCTGTTGAAAACACTGTTGTGAGCTGCAGAGGCTTATCTCGTGAAAAAGCGAGCATGCGGGAGTTTTGGAGAACGTGCAGATGTTACCGATTAGCAATCTGTCCAGTAAATGGCTCGTGCGAGGAGCCTCATAAATACAACTTGACTTGTTGGCTTGCTGTATAATCTATGATCATATTTTCTCTATCGTGTGAAGCTTCCGGTAATTTTTGTTAGTAAAGTATCCATTTTGTTGTTTTTATCTCAGTTGTAGCTGAGTTTTCTGTCAGGTTATCTGCTGTCACCAGGGCCGGATTAAGCTAGTACGGGGCCTGTAGCATAGGTTAAGAAAGGGGCCCTATATTTAAAAAAACAATAAAACAACACAAAAATATTTGAACACATACATTTCTAATTTGCATAGTAATTATCATTATCAAAAGTAACAACACAGTCAACATTATTGTTTAAATATTAATGTTTCTACATGTAGCATGAGCAAATTTGTTGATGATATAGGATGTATCAATTTCAAGCAGAAGTTTATGTTCAATGCTCATTAGTGTGAGATTGTTCAATCTCTTTTGACCCATGGTGCTGCTTAGTTCATTTTTAATAAGTTTCAGTTTTGAAAATGATCGTTCTCCACTGCAGTTGGTTACCATTAGTGACAAATAGATGCGCAAGGCGATTTCTACATTTGGAAAATAAGACTCCAAAGAATTGTCAATTATCAAACGGTAAAACTGTAACTCTACAAGGTCTAGAGTAGTGCCAATAGGAGAAGCAAGATCAGTTTTCAACAGTTCTTTAAACTGCACAAGTTCTTCACAAAGACTTTCTTCCAGATCCTCCGGATATGATTTAATAAGACTCGATGATCTCGTTAATACCTCTTCAGGTGTAAACGACTGTAACTGACGAAGGAATCCAAATACATCATTCAACTTTTGATAAGCTTTCTGGTGTTTCGACAAGGCAGAGAACAAGCTATCAATAAGGACAAGAAATGTTCGGCTTTTAAACTGCTGAGAAGGCGTTTGAGATTCAACAAGTGGATCAAGTGTGCTGGAACCACTGAAATCATCATACTCTAGATTTCGTTTGTGTTTTCTTCGAGTTTGTTCTTGATAATGTTCACACTCAGTCAGATCCTTGGCCTTTTGCTCTATGTCTGCAAAAGTAGACCGCATAGCTTGAATATACCCCAGCAGGGATTCATTGAGTGCACAAGCTGTAATCAAACCTTGGTCAGAAGATTGCTAAGAAACACTGGTCATTTGAAAACGCTGTAATACTTGATCCCACAGTATGATCATTGTAGCGGGAGGTTATTTAAAATTATTTATATGTAAGAGTATGCCAGTAAAGAGTTCTGACCTTACAAGTAATACCCCAGTCTTAGAAATAAGCACTGGTGTATTGTTATCATAAAAATAGTCAGACTGTAAAAACCCTGGCCCAGTTGGTAAGAAGTAGTACCAGGATTTAAGGTGTCTCCTCCCTATGACTATCTTATGATTACTTATATTCTAGGGGATAAGTAAAATGAACATTCACTGAAACCACAAATGGAAGAAGTGAATAAATCCTCAGGTACAGTTAAAATAGTTTAATAATTACACTAATATTCTATTTCTACTAGTTGGAAAAGAGCATATACATATATACAAAAGTATTCACACAATTACTATTATGGTCTGTTTATACTTCCAGATCTTAACACATTAACTACCGAATTGAAAAACACACTGTGGCCGAATTAAATTTTTTCCCATTTTCATCCTGTAGGTGTTTGCACAAAGTAAGCTGTAGTTTTCGTAATTGTTTACAGATTTTTATGAATTACACGTCATTTTAAAGATAAATGAATGTATTATTACAATAAACTCAGGCTGTAACTCTAGTAGAGGTTGTTGCTATTTAACGGCCCTCCGATGGCCCAGGACTTGCAATATTTTCACAATTATAACTGCTTGCGCCCCATCTCTATCAAAATCACAATTTCAATCAATGTGCACACCGTTTTCACTCTTGTCCTCGTCGCTAGATCTATCAGTCAATTGTTGAAACACGTTTCTTTCCTATTCAGCCGTTAGACGAGATGTACATGCATTTTTTGTAGTCCTATCACTAGTTGCCACGATAAACAGTTTTACTCGATTTGATAACTAACCCAAAACGCTGAAAAATATGAACATAATATCAATTTTCCAGTGTTCTACAACAACAATGCTTTGGGAATTTGTTTTTCGGTGGCAACTTAAAATCTAGAACCAGATCAGAGAGTGTTTCACTACATTTTCATTCGTTTTATTACTTAAATTAGATTGGCGCTCTGAGCGGCTTGCGGTCCAAACGTGATTATTTTCTGAGCCGCTGACAGCGGCTTGCGGTAGTTAATGTGTTAAATAATAAAGTTACTGAAATCACTGTTATTAGTCCTTTGAATTTAAGGATAACTGTCATCAGTTGACTGAGTTTCTGTATGGTTACTTATTGTTTTCAACTATTGGCTGTTTCACATGTATAGGTGGTCAGTGTCAAACAGGACACTTATCTTTCCAACTTGATACTGCTGAAACTGTCCTTTGCTGATATCAGACTTGGTAGGCCCAACAGTAGGGATGCCAATGACCAGTTGAAGTTCACTCTTTGGGGTCCTGCACTTTGGTGGGATTGCCTCGGATGAACTACACCGGCTTCTGATACTGGACAGTCTGGTTTGAGTTATTTCATGGAACCTGCAACATATCAGCCTTGGCTAGTATCTGGCTAGACTTGTAGCTGACTAGCACAGATGTCAGACCAGTCAGTCATCAGATGTCACCGTTATACAATCATAGTAAGTAAGGACATCATTTCAGTGATATAGCATTAATATTAACATTTCAATTAAGTGTAACTGACTAGCTCATAAGTCAGACAAGTCAGTCATCAGGTGTCAAAGTTCTACAGTCATAGCAAGTAACATCAATTCAATGATATAGAATTAATATTAACATATCAGTAATAAACATCATCTGGTTTATTCCGCTCCTATACATCCCTTCATATGCTATAACTTGATCCTTCCAAATCATTCATATCAAGTACAAATTCAAATACTGATGCTATCTTAGCAACTACCCAAAATTAATACATAAAATAAATAAAGTGAGTGACCATGTGATCAGGTTGCTTTCTACTGAAACTGGCTGTAGAACACTCCAGTTTACCAGCTGTAAATGGGTACAAAGTTGTGCGCTCGAACTAGGGAAGGCAAAGGCAGCGAGGAAGGGGACTAGTCACCTTAACCTCGTAAACTGGGATCTTCCATGATGAAGTTTCTAACACTTCATTTCCCTATGACAATCTCTGCCATGGGACTGCCTTTATCTTCGTAAGCTATAAAGCAATATGATAAATATAACTTCATTAGGCCGTGGGGCTATTTGTGATTACTTTTTGTACAAGCAACACTCATCCATAATGCACATGAATAAATCATATTAAAATAATAATACGTTATATCAATGAATATTATACAGGCATATTTTGTGAATTCTGTATGAACCTGAAATAACAAATATTATACACGGTAGTTATCATAATTTCGCTTACCCTCAGACTTCAGATACTGGACTTAAAAATGTTTCTGGCGATCCGCTCACAATTCATGGGTCGTGGCGAAACTCTGCCTCCAGTCTGTCTGAACCCTCTTTCGTTGTCTGTAGCTCAGTTTACCGATACGCTTTAAATACGTATAGCGCGGACGTATCGGAGAGTACCGACGTCACAGCTTAAACCTAAGCCTGAAAAATCCTTCCCGAACAGTGATTTTGGCCGAACTGTGCGTCGACTGAAATTTTGCCTTTATCATTCTCGGCATATATAATATCCATATAGTTCCATCTTATCTAGTTTTATACAGCTGATAAAACTCTATCTTCCTATCCATGTAATTTCCCAAACTGTTATTTGTTGATTTTAATATTTAGAACAGAAGTGGGTTTACATGCTTTTAGCGTAACTGTGGGCAGCCGAAATACGCATATATCTCCGTAAATGAGAACTTCCTACCGTTCCATCTTATATGCAGTTATACACCATCCTTCCCTGTACTGAAATGTAAAATCCTTTTCATACGGATTCCCTTCTGTTTTTATTTATCGTTGGCGATTTCCTCTGTCCGATACACATTTCGCTGATACGCCGCCATTTTGAAAGCGGTCGTTCGATCGTAGACGGGTTTATAAATCTAACTGATCCCGTTTGCAATGACTTGAAACCAATTTTGCGACAATCATTATTTCTGTTTCTAACTTCATCATGGTTGAAAGTAGACCACGAGCCTGTTGACGTCACTCTGCCTTCTGATCATTGTTATCTGAAATATCATCCAAGACTTGTTTTATTGTAGAAAAGCTGTGTAAAAGTGCTTTTGTTGCATCTGCCCGAGCGGACCACCTGGTATCTGACAGTCTTCTCACAAAGGGCAAATGGGACTTGTTATGAGTACCGCCATCACATAATGCAGTAGAAAGGAGACCCCACCGGTAGGTAGAAGCAGAAAAGAAGGTGTACAGACTTTCAACAAATCCAAAGAAAATGACTGCTTCTTGACAACCTTCAGCAGCACATTTTCCAACCAAATTTAGTGAATGTGCAAAACACGGAAAGTAATGCGCAAACTTATTCATCTCTTTAATTCGTGCTTGTAATCCTATAAACTTCCCACTCATGTGGCTGGCGTTGTCATAACTTTGACCACGGTAGTCTTTAATATCAATGCCATTTGCCTTTAAAAAATTAAGTAGACTTTTAGTAAGCTGTTCAGCACTATCACCTTCCATATCCAAAAATGTCACAAATCTTTCAACTGGTCCAGATGGCAAAACATAGCGCAGAGTCAAATTCAGCTGGTCCATATTAGATATATCTGGAGTAGAATTCAATGAAACGGAATAATACTTGTATTTCTTCACTTCACAGAGAATGTGATCCAGTATGCTGGATCCAATCAGATTGATGAATTCCTCACACGTTGTTTTAGATAGATATGATGTATGTCCAAATCCTTTCTTTGCATGAGTACTTATATGCTCTGCCAGAAAAGGGTCAAACTTGGCCAGTAATTCTAACAACCCTAAGTAATTCCCGTTATAAGGGGATCCAACAATTTCATCACTGCCACGAAATGAAAGGCCTCGTTCTGCTAAAAACTTCACAACTTCAATTATTCGCTCTAGAAGTTTGTGCCAAAACTTTTCTTGAATGTCCATTTGTTTCATAAGTTGGGAATCGACACGTTCACCTTTGTTTTTACGCATCACAGTGAAATTAAAGCTTGTCTATGTGAGGAGCTTTCTTCACGTCAACGCAATAGATTGCTTGCATTTTTCCAGTCATTAAACCCTTCTACATTAAACTTTGATGAACATTCTGAACTCATAAGCTTGCATGGGAAACAGAATAGGCACCCTTTACTTTCTGAATAGCATAACCATTTTCTTGCATGTTGCTTGTTTGTAAGTTTATGAATATGTGTAAAATAAGACTTCTGACAGTATCGAGTTTTGTTTTCAGTGTCATATAATCGCACGGATGAAGAAAAGGCACTATCAACATGTTGACGTTTTTCACTTCCCTTGGATATCCAATATTCACGCTCACATTTATCTATATTGTTCGGCCAGTCACCAATATCATTAGAGTACTTCTTCGTTTCACTTACTCTTTCACATTCAGACTCAGTGTATACTGGCTTTTGCTGTATGTTTTCTGCTGCACAGCCTGCACTAGTACTAGTTGTACCTGTACTTCTAGCTTCAGCGGTTAGAGTACCACCACCATGAACATCAAAATATTCTGTCAGCTTACGTGTTTTTGATATCACAAGTTGATCTCTTCTTTTTTTTCTTCCTTCGCTTTACGTTTTTCACTTCCAGAAGCATAATTACGTCCAATATCTCTGTGTCTACTGCTCATTTTTGAGTTTTCTAACCTTACAAATCAAGAAATTTTAATCAAGATTGAAAGAGAGTGCGAGCACGCCGTATACCTCAATTAAAACAGGAAGTTCCCGTTTCTTAAATTCTAGTTTTTATTGTTAATGCAAATTCATTTCAAAAAGAACGAAACAAAATTAGAGGGGCAGTCACCTAGAGCCAAAAAAAGTGGCTTCCGTCCAAACGTGACCAAATTTTCAACGCCACCTTCCGTCCGCAAACAGTTAAGATAAAAATAATGAAGAGTCACACTAAGTCACCCTCTTATGCTCTTTCTCTCACAATTTCGTGACACCAAATGAAAAGGCGCTAAAGATGGCATAAATCACACGATCATTGGTTTAACGCTCGTATTAGAAGATGACCAAAAAATTATGTACATATTTATTGGCGCGGGGCCCCTAAAAGCGCGGGGCCCGTAGCATATGCTACTTTTGCTACTACGTTAATCCGGCTCTGGCTGTCACTGCCTATCATGTTGGTATCTCTGTTGTCGCAGTCCCTGTTTTCGATGTCTCTACTCTCGCCTTTTCTGTTGTCACTGTCTCTGTTATCACTGTCTCTCCTGTCTATGCTTTTCCTGTAACTGTCTCTGTTGTCACTGTCTTTATTGTAACTGTTTATATTGTCAATGCTACTTCTGTCATTGCCTCTACTATCACTGCCTCTGTTGTCTATGTCACTTTTTCATTTTCTTTATTGCCATTATCTTCATTGTCACATTCTCTGTTGTCCATGTCACTTCTTTCATGGCCTCTCTTCTCACTGTCTCTGTTGTCTATGCCACTTCTGTCATTGTCTTTATTGTAATTGTCTCTGTTGTCTATGTCACTTTGTTATTGTTTTTATTGTCACTGTCTCTGTTGTCTATACTACATCTGTCATTGTCTTTATTATAATTGTCTATGTTGTCTATGTCATATGGACTTTATCAATCGCCCACGCTGAGACAACCTTTCGTGATTAAACTGAAAGCTTTCTTGTGTAATATTTGCGCGATTGGTTGCTTCGAAGAAAAAAAAATAAATTAATCTTCATCATCAAAATGTTCATCCTTATCATCACTGTCATTATCGTATGTCATTCTTTCTTTCCTACTTGACATATGGATGCGAGTCATGGGCAGTGACTACAACCCACAAAAGCCAGATCCAAACCTCAGAAATGAGGTATCTGAGGAAGGTGGTTGAAGTAACAAGAAGAGACATGGTCCGCAAGTAGACGATACGCCAAGGCCTAAAATCCCACCCCCTGCAGACCCAGGTAGAACAGTCCCAACTAAGATGGTTTGGCCATTGTTACGTGCAGTCTTTGATATCTTACAATATAATACATTTGTATGCTTGTTATGTTCGCAAATGTTTTGGAAACAAAATAGATACTTTTAGTGCTTAAGGAAAAGTCATTATTGAGTTACTTCCCTTGAAAGGACTTTCGATCGAACTCCGCGGATGAATCCAGTTTTACTGCGATTTATTCTTTGTTTGGGTAGAAATAGGTTGTTCTTGCTTCAGTGTATCTATGGCCTGAATTTATGTGTATTGTTTGTCTGGGTAGGACGAGTCTGTCTTATATCTGAATATCTTTGCATGTCTAAGTCGAACTATATGGTCTTTTGTCGTTAGAAAAAGGTCAAAGGGCTGTTCGGCGGATGTGTCGCTAGAGAGGTGTGATTTGGCTTCGTCCTGATGGGGACTGTGTTTTTCTATGTCGGCTTTTCGCCGGAAAAAGTGATCTCAGTATTTATGGGGAAAGTGATAGTCGTCTAGATCTATCGTGTATGCTTTACCCCAGTGTTTATTCTTATTGCCAAGGAATGGCAGAATCATATTTCTGATACCAAGGTAACAAAAGATTCTCCTTATGAACTCTGGCTAAGCCACCGTTTTTCGATAGGCACGATTTGCACGTCTGAGAGAATATATTTAACTAGATGAAAACGACATTCATTCCTAGCAGCATTATATCTCTTATGATGAAATCAATTGTATTATGATAGAATCTACAGAGCAACGAGAACATTTAATGAATGATTAACTTTGATTCAGTTGTATCCAAAACGTGAGTGACAGCTCACGAGAGAAGCCATCTTGTATTCAAATATTTTATGACTTTCAAGAAGAGAAAAGGGATGTCCCGTATTATCGCTTGATGAGTCCAGAGATCACTGCTACACATGAGAACCCAGTACCAGCGGTTCAATATGATTATATGAAAAATATGTGCTGAACATTATTCTAAAGAATCTTCGCTAGACGAGGTTAGGTCTAGAAGCCATCTTGACTGTTGTTTATAATCTGACGTGCTTTGTCAGTAAACTCAGATGATATATATATATATGGGCAATACTGAGTGCTTGTCTACTGACAATCCATTATGCTATTATTCTACATGAGTGCCCATGTATCATTGCAAGACCATTTATCCACTGTACCATGATGTATTATGCCAACCTGTGATTTGTCACTATTCGTGCTGTCGAGTGTGCTGTCATATAATAAATAAAGGAAGAAGAATGGTAAAGAACAGTGCTGTCACAATGACTGTACTCGAAATCCCCTTGTTTTCTACTGCGTAAGCAAATTGTAACGTTTCACGTTGATATTAAAGGCCTTCTGCAACATACACGCGTTTCCCAAACACACAATAAAATGTGCTGCCTTTCTAAGAAAAACCTTGAAATATGCAAGTTGACCTAAATTTTAAATTCCATTCATGTCTTTTTCTACACTGCGTTACCAAAACGAACGAACAGATGGACAAAAGGATAAAGAGAGAGGGGAGGGCTGAAAATCAGGAACGCATGCAACACGCGTCGCGCGATACACAAATGCTGCCATCACGCGTGTGTAAGTCTACATGCACTAATTTTTTTTCAGACGGACAGTGATAAAATACACTACCCTTTCCCAGAGTTAGGTTTATAAATCATAAAAAAACGCTTATTAGGAAAGATAACAATAGATGGGTTTACGGTTGAAAACATAACAGTACCCAGACATCACATCTTCGAAACAGGAGGTAGAAAATACATATTTTGAACGCAGCCACGTAGCTCTTTCAAATTGGTATATTTGGGTTCCTTAGGGCTTGCTGACAAATAATATGTAAAACGTTACGCAAATAGTCCAGGAATTAATAAATTATACCCAAAATAAAATAGTGAGGATGCCTGACAGCATGGAATCATTTCTGCTCATAAAATTTTTTTTTATAACGTGTTTGAAAAAAACCTTACGTTACATAAATAGCCTACCATGTAAACTCCCAATTGATTGGAGCGCAACAAATGAAAGCCTAACCACGATTGGTCGGACTATAAATACTATCTTTCGTTGTTAGGGGAAACGGGGAAAGGTAACATTTTTTCAAACACTTGTCGAAACGTGGCTCATTGGCCAGTCTCACTGATATACACACTTGGGAGCGTTAGTTCGAAACCACTTGTTTAAATAAGCTTGATAAAGCATCAGTGCGTTGAAGCCAGCTCACAATTTTGCTAAAATAAAAGCCTGGAACATAAGCAGATGGAAATTTGTGCCAGTAATTGTGCCAGAATTCATTGCTAATCAACGTATCTGTGTTTATTTCCATGAAATTGTGGGACAGTGGTCTTGATGGTACTGAGCAGCACCTGGTCAGAGCTTTGCTGAATCCAGTGTCGGACAGCATACTCCTTGGTCCTTTTAGCTATCAGTGAGGTGTCTCCAGAGCCCAGAGGAGAATTCGAGCAGAGGAGTCCTTTCCTGCCGCCATCACGCCAGATAAGCTAACTTGGCCAGCTGAGCTCAACATTATGTCCCCTCATCTTGAAATGACTTTATAAAAATAACATTTAGAGGGGAATTTAATTGTCGTAATATCAGGAACTGAGAACATCTCCAATACTAGTCCCAAAAGACAAACTATTGAAGTCATGATGACAAATACCAACAGAGCTTGAACAAAACAAAACCAGTATTACCTCATTTTACTACTTCACAACTGACACACATAGAATATTTGTAATAATATATGTCACTACAATATTCATATTAAATACATTCTGTACATAACTTGTAATTTAAATTGATTGTGATTCCTGGTTCCCTTGTAGTTGAATCAGGACACATATTCATTCATGCCAGTAATGAATACATATTGTTATTTGAAAAGTTACGAGTGACTTCTTTAAGATATTCTCATAGAGTGTTATATGTATGTGAGTGTCACAGTGTTGTTAAGAGTAGTGGATTAAATTAAATTGTTTATCTGTCTGTTGTTGTGACTTACACTTCATCATACACATACCCTAGACACATAACGTAGTCATCACTCTATTCCAGAATAATTCTGACTGAGATATATAGATATGTGGTAGCAAGTAAGGTTATATATAATACACTACTCTTATTAGATATATATACCTTCACAGCTGATCTCAGTCAGTACACTAAGTCCCCTATAAATATTTATAACATCCCACTTCACCACAATTGCCTCTATTCTCACTGTCTCTGTTGTCTATGCCACTTCTGTCATTGTCTTTATTGTAATTATCTCTGTTGTCTATGCCACTTTGTTATTGTCTTTACTGTCTCTTTTGTCTATGCACCTCTGTTATTGTCTATCATGTAATTGTCTCTGTTGTCTATGTCACTTTGTTATTGTTTTTACTGTCTCTGTTGTGTAATGTCACTTCTGTTGTCTTTATTGTCACTGTCTCTGCTGTCTATGTCACTTCTGTCATTGTCTCTTTTGTCACTGTGTCTGTTGTCAGTGCCACTTCGGTCACTGTCTCTCTTATCTATGCCACATCTGTCATTGTCTCAATTGTAACTGTCTCTCTTGTCTTTGCCATATATGTCATTGTCTCAATTGGAAATGTCTCTCTTGTCTTTGCCACATATGTTATTGTCTCAACTGTAACTGTGTCTGTTGTCTTTGCCATTCTGTTATTGTCCCTATTTTAACTGTCTCTCTTGTCTATGCCACATCTGTCATTGTCTCAATTGTAACTATGTCTGTTGTCTTTACCATTCTGTTATTGTCCCTATTGTAACTGTCTCTGAACTGCCAAGAAGAAATTGTTTACCATAGACTAAATTCATTCATAGACTAAATTTTGTCAGACACAAGACACAAGTTGGGTACGTTCATCATTTTCACAGTGTCGTATTCTCTTCTTACTAGCAAGTAACCCGCCAAAATGTGTGTGTGTGTGTGGGGTTGGAAAGGGGGGGGGGGAACTATTTAGTGCTCTTTCATGGCATGGAAAGTAGCCAGCGACATTAATTAATAAATAGTACTGGAGACAAGAAAGTTGTGTAAAGACATAATAGCCTACGCCACCAAGCATAGCACTTGAAGAAGAAGCTTTTTCTGCTGCTGACCTGATGAAGAGTGGCTTATTCATTTCAATTTCATAGGTTTTTTTGTAAACAAACATATATGAATTATGCACCATTACAAAAAACAATTGAAATACATGCGTGCTCTTTTAATGCGCGTTCAAGTTAGATTTCACGATATAATGCACGCTTCCGTATTTTTCCGAAAATGCTCAATGAAAAGAAGCATGCACTATCTTTTAATCTGTGTTAATTAAGCTGTCACGGTGCAAGGCACGCCTTCTCCGCATTTTCCAGAAAACCGTCGTTTTCTAATTGTACTTTGCTTTCTAATTGTACTTTAGGGGGTCGGAGTGGCTAAGAGGTATGGCGTCCGCCACGTATTCAAGAGGTACCGGGTTCGAATCCCAGTTAAGGGATTATAATTTATGGAAATATTTTTTTCAGAACCAGTGGTCCTAATTATGTCATACTCCCTAGTTGGAAAATCGTAAAGAGTAGGCCATTAGGCCGCTGCCCTGGCACAATTTAAAAAATTAGGAAACCTACCCACTACAAAAATATTTATAGAATATGTGATTCCTATACATTATACACACACATTGGGATTCTCGCCGGTGCTACGGAGTTCGTGCACTGCGCTGAGAACCTCCTTGTGTGATCTAAGGGAGGAGATGGAAGCACTGATGGAGTTGTCCGTGTGCAATGAAGATAGTCCTTAAAAACCAAACCAAACCAAACCAAACCAAACCAAACTTTACTTTCACTGTCGTCTTCCAGTTCTCGCACTCTTCGTTATACATCCTGTCGTAAATTCATCTCATGATTCACACGCCTGTCTGTCCAGTCATTCCTTTCTATTTATACCTTTCAACTCATACTTTATGCTTGAAATTCTTTCTCGTAAGTCTAATCTTCTTCTTTCATCACTCATGACCTTACCACTCTCCATCCTCCGATTCTCTCTTCAACTTATCCCCGATTTCTCTTCTTTCACTTTTTGTTTTCTGACTCTCATTACTTCTCTCACTTCTTCGTGTCACCCGGCCTCTCTCTCTCTCTCTTTCTCTCTCTTTCTCTCTCTCTCACACACACACACACACACACACACACACCGATCTTTCTATAATTCCCCCTCCTGCTTAAACTGAAAAGCCAATATTGTGTAAAACGTTCTGGAAAGATTCAACGACTTTGATCTCCCTTTTCTAAGACAAACCTTTGTAACATGGTCCGCATCATGAACCAACATGCCAGTTGTTTGACCACGATCAACCTTGTTTGGTCGAGAATCACAGAACCAATATTGATCTGTCTCACGCAGAGAAATCCTTTCTTCAGCAGAGAATTACACAACATTATTTCTTTCAGCTAAGATAAAAGTAAAGGGGTATTTTACAAGAAGAAACACATCAACAGACAACGTGAGAGTGCGAACATCGCCATGCTGTCTCCATAATGTACACAGCTATCGGACAGCGAAACAAGTAAATGGGGGAAAATGTTTTAGTGAACCACTTTTGTTACTATTACCAAATGTACTGAAAAAAAGACAATTCACACTATCTATTGCATTGGATAACAGCGGATGACCAATTCTGTAATCATTAAATTATCATATCGTTCACACACACAAACACACACACATACACGCGCGCACACATGCACAAACAAATTCGTGAACGATATAAAGCAGGGGTCGGCAACCCATTTAGCTTTTGGGATCTACTTTAGTAACACTGAGCCCTCCAAAGATCTACTATATATATATATATATATATATATATATATATATATATATATATATATATATATATATATATATATATATATATATATATATATATATGATCTCTCGCAGCAAAAGTGCCGACTTTGATTAACTGTATCGACACGCTCCAGTCAATCCAGCTGGGTGCATGACTTTGCTCTTGTGTTAGGGAAGGAAAAGGCAGCGAGGAAGGGAACTGGTCACCTCACCTTTCGATCGCGGACCTAGTATAGTGAAGTCTCTAACGCTTCAATCCTCTCCGGCAGTATCTGCTATAGGACTGTATTTACCTGCTAAAGCTCACATGAAAGTTGGTCATCACCAGTGTCTGTTTAAAACAAAAGACTCGCCGACCTAGTGCGTTTGAAGAAACATATTGATTTAATCGGCACTTCACCATTCACCATCCGACGCCCGCACATTCGGATCTATATTTGCAGTTCATTATTTCCCATACTTTAAAATTCTTTATATAGTGCAGTTATTTGCAATTTTTTCACATTTGTTTATTTTTATTTTTTTTAATATAAAAATGTCTGCGGTCATTGCACATCAAAAGAAAGTGAGCAGTTTGCAAAGTTTAACCTTTCTGCGGTGAGTGTATCTATAGATTTTTTCACGTCAAAGAATAGAAACGCATAAAAAAATAACGCTCACATGATCTTAAAGAAAAGTGATTAAAAAGTAATAATCAGCACTACAGAAACATGGAAACCTGTAAGTCTTTTTCTTTCAGTATAACTAAGAACTATAACTCTGGAAAAAGCTTAATCCTATTCATCATCATTATCTCAACCCGTAATCCGTCATGGGTCGTAGGGGGGTGCATCAGCATGGTGGTCCTCCACTGCATCAGCAGACAAGGAAAAATCCAATGTCCCTTTCCATGTTATCAGCCCAGGATTTTCTTTGCCTTCCTCTTCTCCGTTTACCTTCCTCAGCTGGAATGTGTACGAAAGGGAGTCATGACGGTTACATGCCCAAATCAGCTTCGACGTTTCCCTATTGACAAAAGTGTTCTTGGTTCTATCTATCTATCTATCTATCTATCTATCTATCTATCTATCTATCTGTCTGTCTGTCTGTCTGTCTGTCTATCTATCTATCTATCTATCTATCTATCTATCTATCTATCTATCTATCTATCTATCTATCTATCTATCTATCTATCTATCTATCTATCTATCTATCTATCTATCTATCTATCTATCTATCTATCTATCTATCTATCTATCTATCTATCTATCTACCTACTTATCTATCTGTCTGTCTGTCTGTCTGCCTGTCTGTCCTTCCGTTCGCGTCCGTCTGTCTGTCTATCTGTCTAATCTCTAGCAACCTTCCACTTCCTATGTTACTTGGAACACTTTTACAATTGTTTGCAAAAGGCTCCTAGCCAGATCAGGAAGGACTAGACGCGTCCTTATCGATCGCCACAGTCTATTTAACATTCTTAAAGCGGTGGGTGAGTTGGTGTTTTAGGCGTATTCTTCTCAGAGTATTTACAATTCTAATTTTTTTTTTTTTTTTTTTTTTTTTTTTTTTGTGAATCGTAAATTAATACAGAATAATATGTGAAAGAAAAACTAATAGTAATTTAAAAATCAAAACAACATACAAAAATAAATACACGAAAGAAATTAGAACACCGGCGGCAATGCCACTATGAACACACCATACAGACGATAAACGGGCATGCACGCTACATCGTAATCTAGCCAGATATACAGCCAGTGCTAATTTTTATCAGTAAATTATCTGGCTTTAAAACATCATTAAGATGTGGGGTTTAACCTTGACGAAAACAGTTTTCATCGCACACACAAAAACGTACACAAACACACAGAGAAACTCCACTTCTCTATGATTTCACCGATTATGTGGAAAGAGTACCGTAAAACTCCTCAGATATGGGAATAAATAAGTAGTAAAGATGAGAATAAACATTCTCTCTAAAGAAGATCTAACATTGTCCATCGATTCCCATTTTGTTATATGACTGGCAAACACGCCAACATCGGGCTTTTCCACAATCTACCAACCACACAAAATCTCGCACGCAAGCAGTAGCCCCCAACAACATCAGCGGTTCTCAGCATATTGACAAGGTATTCTAATCTCCGTCGAAAAGCAATCGAGATTCTATAAACGAGTGTCAGAACTCGTGAAAAGGAGGTAAAATATAACATTCTACGAATGTTAACCCTCTACTCCCTCTTTCTCCCAATGAGTGAAGTTCCTCTGGGCATTGACTATTGACGGTTGTTCTCAAGTTGGGCCCTCCTGGGCAGACATTTACTGCCCCTGATATAAACAGCCTATGACATTCTCCAACTATTGCTTGGTCATTTTCTTCTATTCCTGTGGGCACGAAAGAGAGATCAGTGATACAACTTCATATTGGTTGTGACTACTCTCTCTCTCTCTCTCTCTCTCTCTCTCTCTCTCTCTCTCTCTCTCTCTCTCTCTCTCTCTCTATCTCTCTCTCTCTCTCTCTCTCTGCCTGAAAGTGTTTTGTTTTTCTACATACGTCTTGTCTGACTTACCAACATTGTTGTCAGGTTACGGTTATTTAAAGATTTATTGTAGTGCGGTACCCTGTCGTACATGCAACTTTATTGTCCTTCTTCCGCTGGGCCTGAGGCAAACCACCATCGGAGCTGAGAGCAACATTGAGTGTGTAAACTTTATTAAGAGTTTTGTTTTTGTTCCTCCTTTCCTCTTCTTCTCCTTCATTTCCACCTTCTTGTCTTTCAACATTAAGACAACCTGGAATTCTTTCCAGAAAATATTGCTGTCTTCCAGTTTATTCTACCCCTGATAACTCCTCTCTAGATTACTCTATCATCGTGCCCTCAATCATACTTTACACATCTTTTATTACTCTTTAAAACTCTAGTCTTCAAACGTTCTGGTCATTGTCTTATTTCTGGTCATCATCAGCCTTCAGTACGTGCCTTCAAGAAACTTCTCGTCCCATGCCATAATCTCAAGGTCTATCGGTGTCTTCTTCGTGCTCTTCATATCTCTCTCCATTTCTCTTCTCCGTGTGGTCTTTGCTCTTCCTCTACCTCTCTTACACTAGCGATTCCAGAACAAGGACTGCCTTGTAATGCTATCAATGGGTGTCTTCAGTGAGTGTCCTATCCATCGCCACTGTCTTCTTCTCATCTCTTGTTCCACTGGTATTTGTCCGGTTCTTTTCATCAGTTCCACATTAATGTTCTTGTCATCAGTTCCACATTAATGATCTTGTCATCAGTTCCACATTAATGATCTTGTCATCAGTTCCACATTAATGATCTTGTCATCAGTTCCACATTAATGATCTTGTCATCAGTTCCACATTAATGATCTTGTCATCAGTTCCACATTAATGATCTTGTCATCAGTTCCACATTAATGATCTTGTCATCAGTTCCACATTAATGATCTTGTCATCAGTTCCACATTAATGATCTTGTCATCAGTTCCACATTAATGATCTTGTCATCAGTTCCACATTAATGATCTTGTCATCAGTTCCACATTAATGATCTTGTCATAACATATCAAACCTTTTATGCTGCGCAGATACTCATTCATGAAAGTCTGTAGCGTCTTGGTTGTGTGTGTTTTTTTTTTTTAATTTTGTTCTGCTTGTTTCAGAGCCATACAATATAGGACTGACGTAGGCTGAAGCAACAACAGCTTCTCTTCTTATTCTTTGGTCATTGACCGCTGACTGATAAAACAATCAATGGCCATCGCGCCTGCTGGCGTCTTGTAGGGCAGCAACAAATTATCTCCACTTTGCTGGATTGTTAGCCATCCTTCGTTTGGTACCCCAACTCTGGTTCATGCTTTGCACGTCTGCTTCCAATGTACTCCACCTGGTTGCTTTAGGCCGGCCTCTCTTTCGCTTTCCTTCTGGAGTCCATAGCATGCACTACTTGAAATAGTGTCAGGGTCTCATTTGAGAAAGCCGCTCTTGCCTTTTGTAAAAACAATATTTTGAAATGTTGTATAACATATGTGCAACAAATAAGGTTGTGTGTGTGAGCGTGTTTTTTTTTTTATTTTTAATTATAAAATAAAGTGCAAATACTCGTATATGCAGGTATCTATATATAACCTGACAGTATTGCCTGTCAGCCCTTGAGAGAATAATGTACGTTATCGTTCCGCACCCCGCGGCTTAAATGGAAGAAATGGATAGTTACTATTTTTAGCTTCTTCTCTCTCTCTTTGTAGGCATGTCTTTCCATATTGACAACATTCTAGTACATAGTATAACATAACATAACATTGTAGCCTAGCAGTACCACAAGAAATATTGGGCCTAGCATGTAAAATAACACGAAATATTATAACCACACTGCATAAAGTAAAATTACAGTAACATTACAATTTTTAAGCCCTCTAAGAGATTTAACATTACATGTTACAGCCTTTTAAATAATACGGGTGTTCCAAAAATCGTTGTGCAACTTTAAACTTTAATAACTTTTAACGCACCCATGACAGAAGCACACAGTAAACGGCATTTAAAAACATAATTTATCAAGTTTTAACACAATACAGTTCAAATTGTTAGGCTTCAACAAAACTGACATCTTTCGCGAGATATTGTAGCCGTTAGGTTGGTTAAGAGGGAAAATTCTACTAGATTTATTTTATGAGATTAGCTGACTTTTAATTTATGATCTAAGGGGAATAATCGATAGAAGGAGAGAGGGGTAAAGAGTTGTTCTTACATCCCTTGGTTGAGGACTGTTGTTATTTTGATAGTCTGGTTTTGGCAAGGTGAGCGAGGGGAATTATGCACGTGGAATTCATGTCCTTGTGAGTTATTTGTCAGACAAATTTGTTCTGGAGTGGTCGAAATTAGTCTTCGTTGTAAATCGACGTTTTAGATTAAATCAGTTGGCTTCTAGATGTGGTAGCGAGTGGCGGTTTTCATTGGGTGAAAAGCCAATGTATATTGGTTGCTTCTGCGGTGGCATAAAAGCTGTACTATCATCCAGAGATCCATCTCGATATTTGCCATGTTTGTTATATGACAGTGTTTATTTATTCTGAGGATGAGATGTCAGTGTTTCCAAGTGAGAGAAATGTGTGTATTCGAATTATCAGGTATGTTGAGTTTTGCCAAACTATTAATGAACTGTTGGTAAAGTGAACTACAGTAGACAGTCAAGAGTAAAGTGAATTACAGTAGAAAGTGAAGGAATTATAGTAGACATCCTAGGGAAAGGACAGCAGAGTTTGGCTGTCAGGCCAATGTCTAAATATATAAATACGCCAAATGTTAGCTGTTGTTTACCAGTTAAAGAACAATCGACATAAACATATTTAATATATAACAGATGGGAACAAGACGTACCAACAAGGGTTTTCAAATGGCTAGGTCAAACAGCAACTGTAGAGCAGTCTGATAGAACGAGAGACATATCTGAAGACATATTGTTAACTATTGTCACATCATTGAGTTGTGCCAACCAGCTTATATTGTTTATTTAGAAGGCTGAAGAAAATGGTTACTGTTGAAAGATTTATGTCAAGATGCAAGTAGCATCTCATACACCTCTCATGTAATAAAACATCACCATCATCTGTTACAAGTCGTTCTGGTGTTGAGCGTACTACAGTCTGATAGGAAGAGACAGAGAGAAAGAGAGAGAAGAGAGAGAGTATGATGTTTAAGGTATTGACAAAACAACCGTGGGTCTGCTGTAGGGATACTATCTAAACCTAAAATTCGATCAACGAGATTTCAAATCATCAACGGCCACAATATCATTCAGTCAGATTTTCCAACACTCAGTTAACCTATTATTTTACGGTGACAATTTTCAATCAGTTACAGGACGTAAACAACAATTAACTAAAAATTGATAACACTAGAATTTAAAAATGTGTGTTTATATGTTGTTAACAGTGGGCTTCTGTCGTGTGTACATTCAATGTTTTTAAATCTGCACAAAGACTTTAGGGACACGCCCTGCATATTGGTAAAGGTTATTTACCTACTACAATTTTTAATACAGAATTTTTTTAAAACATTGCAATTGGCGTAGCGGTTAGAGTGTTTCCTCTCGCGGCACAGTATACGGGTTCCAGGATCAAAACCTGGTAACGTAACGCTCCAGTCTCATCATCATCAGGTGCTATCTTCACATCGAAGGTCGGCTGTAATGGATCTCCAACGTCTTCTATCTCTTGTCTTGATGGTGCACTGTGATAGACTCTTTCCTATCCATCTCTTGATGTTATCTTCCTACGCATAGCGCTGTCTTCCATTTGCACGTGTGACTTCTACTCTGCCTTCCATATAGTTTTCAGTAAGGGATTATGTCTTTTTATATGGCCAAAATATTTTAACTGTCTAATTTTGATCTCCTTCATCAATTCTCTTTTCATTCCGGTGTTTTGTAGGACCTCCTTAGTTGATCTCCAGTCTACCCAGCTGCAAATAGGCAGCTTTACTCTACTCTTGAGTAACTCTCCTACTGCAGTATCTGTTACAGGACTACTACCTTTTCTAATCCTACTGCGCGCTGCCACAAGAAAATTAACTTAGAACCCTTGAAACAACCTGGCTGCGAATCCAAACTAGGCAGACAAGTTACGAGTTGTTGCAAGAAAGTTTCGTCGCGCGTTGTCTGTCACACTCGGAGTCGCCAGATCAGCAACAAGCAATTAGCTCTTAGCTCGAACGCTTTCTGGGATCACAGCTGAGTTGAGGATTTCTCTAAGAACAGTAACAGTACTGAAAGGATCAATACGTAATTCTTTTGATTCGATCAGTGCGACATTGTGAGACATAACATAAAATACAGGAGTTTGTGTGTAGTATAAGTTTGATGTGTGCTAGTTTGTAACTAGAGTGTTCAAATACAATTAAGCGATTATATACTCAACAAAGATGTTAACACGGGCTTCATTATGTAAGTTTCTGTTTTGTTTTGTCATTTTAATGTTGCGTATTATTGTTGTCATTTCTACTGTTATTTTCCTTGTTTTTGTTATGTTTAGAAAACATGTATCATTGCATTATTTTCTGTACTGTCTTTACTTCATTCATTCAATGATAACATCTAAGCACAGTGGCGTACTAAGAGAGTGCGAGGGGGCGGCCTGCCCCGGGTGATAGAGAGGAGGGATGCCATTTGACACTAATATGAAAATATCTTACTTTTAATAATATACTCGCAAGCGTGTGTCTTTGGGGGAGAGGAAATTGTGCCAGATGAAGGATTCGTCCTTGGTGCCAAATATTTTAAGAACGCCCCTGACTAAGCGTCATAGGAAGAATCAGTAAAGTTATAAATGTGGCATGTATGTTAGTGTATCTTGTCTTCCTAAAACCTTGTGTTTAGATCATGTGTTTTCTTGGTCATTTCGACACTCTGTTTTCCCAGTCTAGCAAGTAGGTCACTGGATAGAACTCTCCGTCTATGATTATTCTTACAAGGTATTTGGCAGATCTTCTCCTGTTTATATTTATCCATGATTGTGTGCAATAAATGGGGCCCAAATGATGACTTTATTTCCAAATATCATCTCACTAAGTTATCGTTTTGAAATTACAGATGTATCTCCTTTTGTGCTGTTGGTTCCATTCTTTTGCTAGCTGTGAAAATCTCTTTTTCTTAAGATGTTTGCTACTTTCCTTTGTGTAGCACGCTCTTTCAACCATTTACCATATACATGGAACTGTTGGTTATATCAGGGAGTTTTTTTTTTCATTTAGTGTGCTATTTTCTTGATTGTGTTTATTATACGTTCTGTACTGTATTATTCCTCAAGTTGAGGTTTTTACTTTTTGGTTAATAGTTCAGTTTGTTGTGTTATTCAGAAGCATATTTGTATCTATGCTGGCATGAATTTAATATTGGTTTGGGGTTTATTTATGTACTTTTTCTACTGGGTTGTGTTATTCCTTTCTGATGAGATAGCTTTGTTACTACTGCTAGCGTTGTAAGATAATTATGAGTTTACTTTCAAAAAAAAATATATATATATATATATATATATATATATATATATATATATATATATATATATATATATATATATATATATATATATATATATATATATATATATATATATCTATATATGTCATTCCTCCTGTCGTCTTTTACATTTTTGCTGTTATTTTTGTGACTTATTGTTTTACTAATGTTTGTACTGCTTGTGGGGACTTGGTGCCCATTGAATTTTCTACATTTAGTTCTATTTTGCAGTTTTTACAGTAATCTTTTATATTTTGTGTATGTTGGTCGTATTATTTCTTGTATTCCAGCAAGAAGTGTTTAATGGTATTAGTTTTATAACATTCTTCACAGATGGGTTCCTCTATTTTAAAGTAGATTAGATCATTACCCATACATGTACAATATAATAAACAATAGTAGTCAATATAAAGGAAAAAAACCCATCATGGGCATTAAAAGTACCAAAAACTGACTCCCACCTCAGTGAGATAATTAACAAATCTAAAAACCCTAGCTTAATAAAAGATAAAGCCCTAGAGAACATCAAACAGTTCATAGAAAATAGCTTAACTATATATACAGATGGGTCTAAAGATAACGATGAATAACTAGGGGCAGGAATAGTGATACCAAAATGGAGAATTAGGAAAAAATACAAAGTAACAAGAAATTCATCTATCTTCACGGCAGAATTAGTAGCAATACTCAAGGCTTTTGAAGTAGTTACAGAAAACCCACCACAGACAGTAACAATTCTCACGGACTCACTCTCACCAATACAAACAATCAATAACAGAAGTGAGAGTAGCAGGCCCGGTATAATAGAGGAAATATTACAGATAAATACATACCTAATTACTGCTGGATATAAAGTCACCTTAGCATGGATTCTATCTCATGTTGGCATAACAGGAAACGAACTCGCTGACAGGGAAGCCAAGAGGGGAAGATTTAGCAATAAAAAATTGAAACAGGGTTAGGGAGGTTCGAAATAAATAGTCTAATAGCAAGGACAATAACCAAAGAATGGAGAATAGCATGGAACTAGGACACAAAAGAAAGACAAAAAACTACTTCGGTCAGATTAGGAACCAGCTACATTAGCTGTGAAAATTCCTAGTTGTGTTATGTTTAATGTCTATGTTTTGTACCACGGTGTTTATATGATTATTCGGGACCCAAAGATGCAGCAATAGAGAATGCAGTCAGCGACCCATAGCTTAACTGCTTGTATCAGGATCAGCGAACCAAAGCTGGTCAAGACCCTACTCCACCTCCACGTGGTGGTCCTGGAAACAGATTGCATCACTGCAGTCTGGCTGAGCGAGTAGGGATCGCTATGGGAAGGCAAACCCGGTCCCAAAAAATGTCGTGCAGAAGTCGGATGTGTCGACCGAAAGGTGCAGATATCACAGCTTAGGCGTAAACAGACACAACGCAACCACCGTCCTTTTCAGGACGAACGAGGAAGAAGAAGAATATGATTATTTCAGCCTTTCTCTCCCCCCCCCCCCGCACATATATGTGTGCACCTTTAGACATACGTACGTGTATTTATGCACACAAAACACTCGCTGATGTATACTACACATGTCAACATGTTGATAACGGCGTATGCACATACACGTTAGCATTATCTCACATAGATATTACATACATATCCTTTTCTTCTTCAACTTCTTCGTCTTCTGCTTCAGGTACCATTCACGGTGGCGTAGACGATCATGTCTCTCCACAACTTCCTGTTTCCAGTAATCTTTATCAACATGATGTCAAAACTGTCTAATATCTTCTCTCATGTCGTCCTCTATTTCTTTTCCCCTTCGATCTCTCCTACTGTCACGATATATTCCATTTTTCTTCATCTCATAACATGCTCAAAGAAAGTGAATTTCTTCCTTCTAACCTGAGGAATAAGCTTGCTTTGCGCTCTGGCCTCTTTCAGAACATCCTCGTTACTATTTTTAGCTGTCCGTGGAGTTTGTAACATTCATAGTTCGTAACATTCTTCTGTAAAAGCACTTCTCTTGGGCCACTAGTGTCTTTCCTTCTTGTTTATTAATTATACACAAGGATGCCAATTCATACTGGAACACACGCACACACATAAATCAGTATTAACACACATACATACAACTGTTACGGGATTGCCTCCCCTTGCTTTGCAGTAGTGGTCCACTAATGGTCACAACGCAAGCGTATCTAAAAGTAGGTCGTCCAAGGTATCTATCTTCGCGCAAGATTGCTCTTGGCAAAGATGTAGATAGAAGATGAATGGCGTTTCTACCTTAGGGGAGCCTTCACAAGATATTCCCAGAAGTCAAGAACAAAACGCTGCTTAATGGGCTGAGCAAATTTGTTAACTTATTATCTGGCCCGTCGCCTTTTGTGAAGGGTTTATGCAATGGTTCTGGCCCGTCAAGCCCCCAGTTGGAGTTATCCAACGAATGCCCTCTTATAAGTAATGGCTCTATATTTATATGTATGTATTTATTAAGAAAAAATGGCTCATACGTTTGCTTTTGTACAAATAAACTGAATCAACTATTATTGTTTAGTTTAAAATAACTTCTTCTTCTTCTTCCATCCTTAGCCACCGACCGTCAAAGCAGTCAGTGGCCATTACGCCTAGTGGCGTCTTAGGGCAACAGCAGATAGGTTTTCTTTGCCATTGTTTCCCATCACGCCTAATGGCGTCTTTAGGGCAACGGCAAATCAATCCATCTGCTGTTGTTTCCGTAATCAAAGTGACTGGCAAACGGGTGATCAGCCCGTTGTGTTAAAATAACATACAACAAATTTAATAGTCAATTAGTCTTTAACATGGGAAAATAAATATGGAAAATTGGGTGAAAATTGAAATTAAGGTTTCCTCACTGAGGTTTAGGTAGGGCGTTGATAATGTCCGTATTTTTGCTGTAGCCTGTTACACACAACTTAGCTCCAGATGAGTCCTGTCGCTGTGGTTTCCGTCACTTCTTTTTGGTGATGAGTACACTTCTCCACATAATTAGTTCCACTGAAGGCTTGTGGGAGGTGTTTAGTTGACTCTGCGATGCAGTCTGTGCTGTTCTGTGTCTGATTTCTACAGAATATCTCACAATCCGGAGTTTCAAATCCCAGCTGTGTTTCCGCCGAATGTTCCAATCAATTCATTATAGATTCCGGCGAACCAATAAAATCTATCTAGCACTGTTTGGGTGGGGAAGTTTATCCTTACTCATCTCACGCGTATTTAAAATATTAATTTTAATATACGCGCGTGGCCTCTTACAGCGGTGATGTCAAATCGTTACATAAGACTTCCGGCGCACCTCTGTCTATTACAATATTGTTACCCTGTGTTTCTGGCGTAATGACTTCCGCCCAGATATCTAGCCCTACAGATTATCTAATTATTCCCTTTATCTGCATGCCTCTGCCAGACAGATGTCTGGTCAGACAGTGTTGTCTTCTTTCATCCTACGCACAAAACAAGCTTGTGTCAACATGATCAACAGCTTTTCAATGGGGTCAAATGTTTGCCCGACACGTGGTCAGACGGATTATGCGATAAGCGGGTGACCGGTCTGACGACTGGGTATTGTTATGATTGTGGAGTTGTGGTTTATATTGTTAATTTCCATATTATGCTCGTTTGCTCGATTATGTCTAGGATTAATAATTATATTGTCCACAAGGTTCATAACAACCACCACAAGAACTCAGTAACAGTATTTCCAACGTTCCAACTCAACGATAAAATATATCGACTTGGAAACTCCATCAACATTCCAACATTAATTTCAACGTAGACTACACATCTCGATATGGCATTGAAAAGCAGGTTCATGTCATTAAATTCCACATTCCATTATTCCACATAAGTAATAGATGATCCAGTTTCATGTGTGTGTTCCATATTTAAACACATCGACATATTACAAGACATTTCCCACTGAACATGTTAGCAAGAACTACCAGCTTGGTAGTATACACATATGACCCTAACAGGGTAAACATCAACTCTGTTCTGTTTCTATCCCAAATATGTTCACAACATGTGCGAAGTACACATAGTGATAATTCTTTATCGTGCCGCGCTTACCAGCACCATACACTTGGTCATTCTCTGACATGTGGCGCGTAATAGCCAACGCCACAATGATAATACGTCTGAGGAGTGGTAAACAATAAGATACGCATTACTCCCGTAGCAATTACTGCCATATGGGAGTGGCGTGTTAGAGACTTCACCATGCTATGTCCATCATAGAGCAAAATAGCGAAAATAACGAATGAAAAGGCATGATTTATGCCAAATAAGAGCGATGAGTGAGAAAAATGAAGATAAAGAAAGGATACTGCCGGAAGGCAGAAGGTGTGAGAGATCACACAAAAGAGCATGTTCAGACGTTTTGTCACAACAACAACAACCAAAAAGCTACAGGTTTTCATAAATGGGTGCTGATGTAGAATAGAAGAATTGAATGGTTGTGACAAGGTCACTGAAGTGGACCTGATGACAAGGTCACTGAAGTGGACCTGATGGCAAGGTCACTGAAGTGGACCTGATGGCAAGGTCACTGAAGTGGACCTGATGGCAAGGTCACTGAAGTGGACCTGATGGCAAGGTCACTGAAGTGGACCTGATGACAAGGTCACTGAAGTGGACCTGATGGCAAGGTCACTGAAGTGGACCTGATGGCAAGGTCACTGAAGTGGACCTGATGGCAAGGTCACTGAAGTGGACCTGATGGCAAGGTCACTGAAGTGGACCTGATGGCAAGGTCACTGAAGTGGACCTGATGACAAGGTCACTGAAGTGGACCTGATGGCAAGGTCACTGAAGTTGACCTGATGGCAAGGTCACTGAAGTGGACCTGATGGCAAGGTCACTGAAGTGGACCTGATGGCAAGGTCACTGAAGTGGACCTGATGGCAAGGTCACTGAAGTGTACCTGATGGCAAGAACCAGACAAGTGCTAGTGGAACAAGAGATGAGAAGATGACACTGGAGAACGATAGGGCACACATTGAAGAAACCTGTTGATAGCATTAACAGGCAGTCCTTGCTCTGAAATCCCCCAGGTATGAGAGGTGTCGCGAGACCAAGGAACTCGCGGAGAAGAGAAAAGGAGACGGACGTGAAGGGAATGAAGAAGACATGGAAAGACCTTGAGCATGATGGCACTGGACATTACGACTTGTCTGAAATTTGAAGGCCTATGCTCCGTTGGGAGTTGATGAGTGATGATTGAATGAAGACACAATCTTCCTGTCTTAGTGTGTTTATTGTATTTTCTCCTTGCTTCTGTTTTCGCTTTCTAAAGAGCATGGAGTGAAAGAGCGAGCCGGCTAACTAGTCTTTATTTATACAGGGGGGTATAAAATATGCATTTAGCTATTTCTGTTCCAAGTATTTTTAGGTTTTACACACGCACAGGAAATGTGCCAATTTTACAGCCCACAGGTGATATTTTAAAACATGTAGTAAACATTTTTATGGAACATATCTCGTAATACATTAACAACAACAACAACAAAAAACGCATTGGTCAGGCTGAAGATTACATTCAATTGTTGTGATTCCTATAAGCAACAAACAGTTTAGTTTTATATCATGCTAATGTGAGACATGGGGAAATACTGAAAATATAGGTAGCTCTCTGTTTATGCGTGTTTCATTTACGCGAATCCGAACTTACACTCACCAATTTTACGGCTCTTTTGTTTTATTTACGCGACCCGATATTTAGACATTTTTATAGTAGGCGTATGTATTTTATCTGGCCACCAACGGGAGCGCGAGAGCAAAATGATGGCAGTTCGAATGTTTCTTTAAGGGATTTTTAGAAGGCACGCCTATATTAAAGATGGACTTTCGCTAATGAAGACTGCATTGAATGAAGTTCAATGGATGGGTGTGAAAAAAAATCTAAAAAGGTGATTCGTCTTACGAGGACAAAAGACAAAGAAAATAGTCAACGTTACGGCCAGAAGGCCTTCGTCAGGGAAAGGAAAGAAAGTGAAGGCTAGATAGGACAAATAAGAACCTAAATAAATATAAAAATAAAACCTAGGTACTTCCCTAAAGGCATCGAAGTCCTAACACTTTTGCTGCCCGCAAACAGACGAGCGTGCCCAGAAAAGGAAATGACTGCCACCACCGGATGTACACAATACATACTAAGAAACTAAAAAACGAAACTGAACAATAAACTAGCCAAACGTAATATTAGTAGAGACTGGAAATAGAAGAGGACAGAATGAGTTGGAGATAAATAAATATGAAATAAAAAATCAAGAAATATTAAAAACATTGTATTATATATTCATACATATTATTAGAGGGCGGCAGAAAAATAGAAAAATAGGATACGAGTGGACAGAGTCAAAATAGAACAAGAGAGGAAAGGGTGACCTCAGACAAACGTGTGTAGAGTGTTAAGACCAGCTGGTTTTAGACACCACATGCGGTGTCTAGCCTTCACTTTCTATAAGTAAAGAGTGAATGTTGACAGATACACGAGAAATGTATAGAAAATAGATTTCACATGTGGCAGGTTGAGGGAAAGATATGTCTCTGGAGTGAGTAGGTTTTTCTCCTCCAGCCTATCCGTACAACTATGCTTTGTTTATAAGACAGTCTTTGCCTCCCTATCTAAAATAAGACAAGTTACTCTACACACACAACACTATGTGATAACAAGACACACACACGCGCGAAAAACTAACTGTAAATGGGTATGGGTCTGACCAACACACAAAGTTAAATTTCTTTTGTTGTTTATTATCACTAAACTTGTCACAACATCAAATACCCAAAAGATATCAAGAAATCATTTACATACAGTATTCACTACAGCTAGCCCACCGTGAATTCGCCGGAGGTCTTTGATGAGACAAAGAAAGCTTAGGATTACTTCACGTGGCGTGAATCGCCTATATGACGTAATGTACGAGTATAAGGTTGGGAATATCGTCATGTAAAATAAATTCCTACAGCTCGGGACTGCTGCAAGAACAAATGAATTATTTAGAATACGTTTCCTACAAGTGGGCTAGCTGTAGTGCTGGTTCCAGTCTCATTCGAGAGCAATGAGGGAATTGGTGGTGATATCATATCGCGTCATAGGTCTCTTGGTTTAGGAGTTAACAGTACCGTAACTGATCTCCTCCATGAAGATTGAACGAAAACTTTTCATGTGCTTTTGAAATAAAGCTTTTAAGCTTACTTTTCAATTATCGGACATAATGGTCTTTTATATTTGGACATGCGTCCTAATATAACCGACTAGCTTGAATGGGACGCGCCTCGTCAAGACGAGGCCAAATTTTATTTAATAAATTCTTGTAGCAATTTACCCTGACATAATAACGTTTCTTTGCACGGCGGTCTTGGCTCTGATTTTACGACATAGCTTGACAAGAAGAAGGGGACTTATTATTTGGTCCCTAATGTATGCTGCAGTCTACACTCGTACAACACCTACATACAAATGCAAATAACTAATCCCTAATATCCTTCGTATGAACACACATAGGGAACAGACAAAGCTTATGATAATAAATGCAGCAGTTGATAATAATAAAAGTGCACTTGAAGAGTCACACCTACAACATGTAGAATCATGCACATTTCTTAGCAGCTATATAGGTGAGTTTGAAGAAGAGACGGTAGTATTAAAATAAGGATACAAAAGTCAAAAGGAGCTTTCATTGCACTGGGAAATATATGAAAATAAAATAAAAAACAAGTCCAACACAACATGTAGTCCTATTACATGACTCTGAAATATGCAGAACAAAAAAAAAAAACAAAAAAAAAAACCACACAAATTTACGGAATTTCATAAATTGGTGCTTACGTAGAAATGGTATGATAAAGATGATCAATGTGGAACCGATGACTAGAACCAGATAAGTGCCCGTGGATCATGATATAAGAAAAATGACGCTGGTGATAAAGAGGACACACTTTAAGGAAACATGTTGATAGCATAATAAAGCAATCCTTTTGTGACATCTCCAGAGCAAAAGCGTTAGATGGAAACGGAAAAGAAACACGGAAAAGAGAAAGAAATTAACGAGATAAAGAAGATATGAAAAGATACTGTGTGAATGGGACAGGACAGGAGGATTTGACAGTCATTTGTTGTTGGCCTTTGCTCCTTGGGGATGTGCAGGATAGTACGAGGGGCGTTCAGAAAGTAATGCACCACATCGTTTTTCTCAGCTAATAATGAAGATAGAAGCATGAAATTTTGCACGCTTCAATTATGGCATGTGCCAATTGTGTGCACTAAATTGCACCGCAACCGGCCAAAAATTACGGCTGCCCTGAACCGTTGAAATGGAGCGTATTAGCAACTTGCGTTATAAGCAGCGAATTGTGATAGAATTTCTCGTTGCAGAGAAGGAAACTGTTGTGAACATTCACAAGCGTCTATGTGATGTGTATGGAAGTTTTGCAGTCGACAGGAGTACAGTCAGTCGCTGGGTTCAGAGAATCAAAGAATCAGGAAGTGGAGATACGGAGCTGCTTGATAGGCCGCGCTGTGGTCGTCCTGCCACAGCCACCAACGCAGAAATGTTGAAATGCGCTGAGGGCATTATTCTTACTGATAAGCGAATCACTACTCAACAATTGGCCTTACAGCTGTCAGTCAGCATTGGCAGTGCAAATGCAGTTACAAAAACTCTCGGATTTTCTAAGGTTTGCGCAAGATGGGTTCCTCGAAGTCTCACAAATGACCACCGATTGCAAAGGAAAGCAATTTCTTCTGAATTGTTGGAGCGTTTCAATGCTGATGGGGAGAACATTTTGGCTAAGATCGTTACAGGTGACGAAACCTGGGCACATCATTTTGAACCTCAGATAAAAAGACAGTCAATGGAGTGGCATCATCCGCAATCACCACGAAGAAAGAAATTCAAGACAATTCCTTCAGCTGGAAAGGTCATGATCACTGACTTTTGGGACATTGAAGGTGTGATTCTTGTGGACGTTATGCCAAGAGGAGAGACAATCAATTCGCAAGCTTACATTAAGACATTGACAAAACTCAATCAACGTTTTCACAGAGTTCGGCCGCACAAGAATCCAGCAGACCTGCTTCTCCTTCACGACAATGCGCGACCTCACACAAGTCTGGCAACACGGGAAGCAATCACCAAATTGGGTTGGACTGTACTACCCCATCCACCCTATAGTCCCGATTTGGCACCCTCTGATTTTCACATATTTGGTCCACTTAAAGATGCATTCCGTGGGACAAGGTTTGAGGATGATGAAGGAGTGATTCATGCAGCGAAGAAATGGCTACATGATCAAGACAAAATCTGGTACGGGCTAGGAATACATGCACTTGTTTCGCGCTGGCATAAAGCCGTACAAGTTTATGGGGATTATGTTGAATAATACCAATGTTTACACGACATATCCATGTATTTTGTGTATAAATTTCATGCTTTTTGAATAAACAGCTCCTGAGAAAAACGATGTGGGGCATTACTTTCTGAACGCCCCTCGTAAATGAGTGAATGAATGAAGTCACACTAACAAACAGACTCGTGGCTTCACCATAAACATACTATTAACGCTAACATACAGACTTGGCTTATTCCTCGTTAATTCCTGGCAGAGTCTAGAGCCTCTACATTAATTGTCCAGCGTTCCCTTGCCTCTTACGTGTTCGTCACTAATGTTCACTTTTTTTTTTTTAAATCTCCCGTTCTAATGATCTTCTCTATGTTTTCATCTTCTTCCCATGTCCATCTTACCTTGGGGCCTCCGCTCTGAAACCAGTATCGCTAGATTTGTTTGATGTATCATGATAGTCTGACCTACCGTACTACAATTCCTTACTGATATTTGTTTTTGAATGCGTTGTTGGTTCGTTTTGGTTCAAACGGGTCTTATTTGCTCAGGATGCGGATGTTTCTTAGTGAAATTATAGACAAAGAATGGTCAATAAAACTGAGGATGGGTGTAGGATAACATGGGCGGCTTGAGGGAAGACTTGCAGAATACGACGAGATCCAGAAAAATTTTGAAGAAGTTATCTGAGAGGGGCTGTCAGTAACAAAGAGGGAGGAGTGGGGATGTACGCGTCTGGCAGCAACGGATCATAAGAAATATTGGAACACTAATGAAAATTCAGAAGAAAGAACGAAAGAAAGAATTGATTAATTAACCAATGAAATGTCCAGAAACAAATTTAATTATCCTAATAGTTTGACGCGGTGTATTAATTTTTGCCTCCTTCTCTCCCTCTCTCTTTCTCTCTTTCTTTCAGTGTCTCTCTATCTCTTTCTCTCTCTTCCTTTCTTTCTTTCTTTCTTTTACAAGTCAAAACAAAATAAAATGTTGCTTCATTTAGGCAAGGCGTGTCCCGTTTAACCTAAACGTGGGGTTCGTGTGTTATATTAGGGCGCATTTTCAAATATAAAAGACCATGTGGTCAGGTATTTGTCTGCGTGCCCTGAGCTGTCACGGAAAGATTCACCGTTCTGTCTGATGTAACAAACATTGACAGGGAAAAGTTACTATTAGGTATGAAGTTCCGGACGTGTTTTGAACTGTGACGGGAAAATTCACCGTTCTGTCTGATGTAACTCAAACATTGACAGAGAAAAGTTACTATTAGGTATGAAGTTCCGGACGTGTTTTGAACTGTCACGGGAAGATTCGCTGTTTTGCCTAATGACTGAAACATCTAGAGGAAAGATTCACTGTTCTGTGTAATGAAACTGAAACAATCACAGGCAGGATTCAATATTCTGTCTGAAGTTCTGCGGGTCATGAAATGTCACTATGAGAATTAACTATTCTGTCACATGTGATCACACATCTGTCTTTTCTACGCTGTCTATTTCTTCGCTGTTTGCGCACATTCACACTAACTTACATGCATATGTATTCGCCAATTGTAAAAACATTTGTACATACATAACTGTGCCCATACAAACACGTGCAAAGGCCCTAATAAAGCATACATAAGCAATGATAGAAAATTCTGTAGAGTGCATTACACCAGGAAGTAATTTGATCAATAGAATACCCTCCTCTTCCCCCCTCCCCCTTCCCCATCTCGTCAGACAAGCGTGTTGGTTATTTTATCTCCTTTTACATTCGGGTGGAGTGGAGGCGAGGGAGTGGAGGGTGGACATCTGCTCAGAGGCGCCATCCTTTTGTTGATTTTTATATTTCAAATATAAAATTTTTGTCCTATTGGCAGAGTGGTTAGAGCATTTGTCTGTCATGGCAAAGTTACTAAGTTCCGTCGACAAAACCTGGCATTGTCACGCTTCAGTCTACCTAGCTGTAAATGGGTGCCTGACGCTGCTCTTTCGTTAGGTCAGCTACGGTAGCGAGAAGGAAACTCGTCACTCACCCAGCAGAGTTGGACTTGGTAGAATAAAATCTCGAACACTTCATTCCTCTACGGCAATATCTAGTTTGGGACTAGCTTTTCCTTTTTACTGGCTGTTTGCTCCTGGTTTTGTCCGTTGTAACAGCTTTCTGCGTACCACATGTTGAACAGCCCTGCACTTATACAAGCAAGCTTGAGGGTACCTTGATATCATATTTTAAGAACTACTGTATGCATGCCACAACGCTCTTGGCTACGTATCGGAATGCAAGGCATTGCTTCTTAATATTTGCGTAATCGATTGGGAAAATAGCGATTGTGAATCAATAGTTTTGTAATGGGAACGGTGCGAGGTAGTCGATATTTTTATGCTCATAAGGGCTATAATCGCTTGTGGTGGCGACAAAGGAACGATATTTGTCTGTACTGACACCAACAGACACCGGGTGAAGTGTAAGAACTTGATAGTGTTTTGGAATATATGTGTTTTTGATAATATCAGAACTTTTTTGTGTTATGAAATATATGCGTTTATGATAATACAAAACTTTGTTCAGTATTTACGTGTTTTTATTTTAAATTATTCAGTTTTATGTGCAGTATTTATTCAAAGATACCAGCATTTAGATCGTATTTTACTGTCTACTGCATTGTTCAAGGGCGGCGACTTAAACGGGTTTATGGAGGACATTACCCCCGTGTGGTTCCCCTGGGTCTCTGAGGAGGCAAAGAAAGAATGGGACTGTTGCTACGTCAGATAGTCGGTACAGGCGGCTAATATGAGGTTGTGTAGGTGGGGGGGGGGGGGGCTGGCAACCTCATCATGTCAAACAAATTACTACAGAAGCCATCACTACAACAGCATGAGGGAATTTGACGAAGGCTTGCTGCTAGAGGGCTAGATGTAACGATGGTTCTATGCTTCGTAAGGAGCACACAGGAAATTAATTATTGGATAGTATTGTCGTACTTTGTACTGTGATTGGTTAACTGGTATAAGTTAAAAACTTTTACAATGGTTACTGTATTATGTTTTGATTGTGTTTATTCAACTTAGGTAAATTATAAAGGATAATCTGTTTACGGCAATATAGACAAAGTTATGACAAGATAACTAATGTGGAACTGATGACAAGATCACTAATGTGGAACTGATGACAAGATAACTAATGTGGAACTGATGACAAGATCACTAATGTGGAACTGATGACAAGATGACTAATGGGGAACTGATGACAAGATCACTAATGTGGAACTGATGACAAGATGACTAATGGGGAACTGATGACAAGATGACTAATGTGGAACTGATGACAAGGTGACTAATGTGGAACTGATGACAATATAACTAATGTGGAACTGATGACAAGATAACTAATGTGGAACTGATGACAAGATAACTAATGTGGAACTGATGACAAGATAACTAATGTGGAACTGATGACAAGATAACTAATGTGGAACTGATGACAAGATGACTAATGTGGAACTGATGACAAGATAACTAATGTGGAACTGATGACAAGATCACTAATGTGGAACTGATGACAAGATGACTAATTTGGAACTAATGACATGATAACTAATGTGGAACTGATGACAAGATGATTATGTGGAACTGATGACAAGATAACTAATGTGGAACTGATGACAAGATAACTAATGTGGAACTGATGACAAGATAACTAATGTGGAACTGATGACAAGATGACTAATGTGGAACTGATGACAAGATAACTAATGTGGAACTGATGACAAGATGACTAATGTGGAACTGATGACAAGATAACTAATGTGGAACTGATGACAAGATGACTAATGTGGAACTGATGACAAGATGACTAATTTGGAACTGATGACAAGATGACTAATGTGGAACTGATGACAAGATAACTAATGTGGAACTGATGACAAGATAACTAATGTGGAACTGATGACGACTAATTTGGAACTGATGACAAGATAACTAATGTGGAACTGATGACAAGATAACTAATGTGGAACTGATGACAATATAACTAATGTGGAACTGATGACGACTAATGTGGAACTGATGACAAGATAACTAATGAGGAACTGATGACAAGATAACTAATGTGGAACTGATGACGACTAATTTGGAACTGATGACAAGATAACTAATGTGGAACTGATGACGACTAATGTGGAACTGATGACAAGAACCAGACGAGCGCCAGTGAATCAAGAACAGAAGACGCTGGAGATGGATAGGGCGCATATTGAGAAAACCTGGTGATAGCATTACAAAGCGGTCCTTGTTCTGGAATGCCCAGAATAAGAGAGGCAGACGGCGACCAACGAACACATAGAGAAGAGAACCGGAGACAGGAAGTCTTGGCAAAAGTTTGTTGGTAGCATAAGCTTCTTGTGGAGCTAAAGGGTCATGATGATCGTAGTGAGTTAATAGAGTTTTCATGCTGGGAGAAAGGCTGAAATAACGACTCTCAATAAACTTTAAGCGGAAAATAGGAACACTGCGAAAACTGAAATAACGTGATAAGACTCTTGAAATTATTTAACGCGATAAACTATATACACCAATACCTCGACTTTCGTCGCTTCGACTTTCGTCGCTTCGCTCTTTCATCTTAAATGCTGAAATAGGCCACAGGCTGGGTGTACCAAGCACTACAGTTAGCACAATTGTAAAGAACAGAGCTAAAGTGGTAGAGGAGATTAAAAACGCTACGCCAGTGCATACCAAACTTATTAGAAAGCGGCACAATTTAATTGGTGAGATGGAGAAAGTGTTAAATGTGTGGATTGAAGACCAAGTCAGCCACAACATTCCTCTAAGCCAAGATCTTATCCAGGCTAAAGCACAAACTTTATTTAATGCAATGAAGGCTGAACAAGGAGAGACATCAGCTGAAGAGACATTTGGAGCTAGCAGGGGCTGGTTTGAGAAATTTAAGAAAAGGTCAAATTTGCATAATATTGCAGTGAAGGGAGAATCAGCTAGCGCAGATACCGCAGCTGCAGGAGCTTTTGAAGTGAAGCTTGAAACAATTATAGAAGAAGTTGGCTACACAAAGCAGCAGATCTTCAACGTAGAATAAATTTCGACAGAAGTTCAAAAGTAAATAGTGGGCTAGAACACCAAATAGCCGGTTACAGAGAACTTCTTAGGGAAAGGAAGAAGACATCAATGAGGTAAACGTCTTTGCTCTCCTTTTTCAAGACGCAACCGCCACAACCAACTTCAGTCACCCCTCCCTCTAACCCTTCAGATTCCGAGCCATCAACATCAGCCCCAGCCCCAGTTAGATCTCCTTCAAAGTGCCCTTCTCCTAAAAGAATTAGATTGAAATCCTCCAGTTCTGAAGGTGAACCACCTCAATTTTCTCCATCTGGTTTTCTAAGTCTAGAATCCCCCTAAATTACCAACATTCAAAACTGTACATACTGTATATATTCATCGTCTACTTGCTCAAGAATGATTTTAAGGTAAGATGCTATTTACGTATTTTTTATTTATTACTGTATTTTCTTTACTCTTATGTTTATTTCTGTTTATCTAGGTGTTGCACGCATTTGCAAGTGTTATATAGTTAGTTATTTTCGTTTTTTGGCGGCCCTAATGCATCTGAAAGCTAAATAAAGGCTATGCTTCGACTTTCGTCGATTTTCGACTTTCGTCATAGCTCTGGTCCCTAACCTGTCGAAAGAGCGAGGTATTGGTGTACACAGTCAACGCTGAAGGTTCTGATAGACGGGACAACTATGTGGTATCTCCGTATTTAATACTAACTATGAAAATTTCTTTCTCAACAGTTCTTGATAAATACACCAAACTGAAATGACTTTGTAATAAAATAAACGTTTGTGCCAACTGACGTTCGAGATACGTCAAACCAAGAACAGTAACTCTAGAAAATCATTAACATTACCAGTGCTATTTGTTATTGCGACTGTTAAACTGGGGTTAATAAGAAACGTTTGTGGTACGTACGTTAGTATTTATATTTCCATTGTTTGATCGAGGTAAATTAGGTTTAGTGTGAATATATTGTCTTCCCGAGGTGGCTGGATTTGATAGTGGAACATTTTCATGAGTATGAATGATGATAGTGATTGGTGTTAAGGGTCACTGAACTGTTGTTAACACTTGGTTAAGTGTAACTCAGGTATTGAGTTCATGTCTGACTTTATGTCAACATGGTGTGACTTGTGCATGCGCTGGTAGAAAGCATGTAGTGAATACAAGTCTGGTGTGACTGAGTTATGATTCTGTGTTTGGTAGCCAAGCTGGGCGTTCGAGTCTGTTTTTTTTTTTTTTTTTTTTTTGACTGTATAATTCATATATGGGATTATTATATTAATGATGTATAGGTGCTATGCATTATCATGTAGGCGACGCTTTTCCGCCTAGGAGTGTTTCGGGAGGAACTTTGTTAATGGTTAGGAAGTAGACATAATGGTTATGTCATAGGCGACGCTTTTCCCGCCTAGGAGTGTTCCTATTGGAACTATATTTATATTCCTGTTCGTGGAGAACAGTAGAGGGCGTGCAGTGTCCGCCCCTGGAGCTACCGTGAAGAAAGGCGACGCGTTTCCCGCCCGGTAGCTGTATTAGAATAAATACAGGCGTTGTCGAAGTCCCACCTGGAGGAGATTCTGAGAGAATCTACATGGCGATGAGTAATTCCGCCAATCACTTGGAATAAGTGATCCACACCTGGATGGTGTTACATGTGCGAGGAGGATATACCGCACATATAGATGTTTAGTGTACTGTCTGTGAATGTCAGTAAAGCCAGTCCATGGTTATTGTAGTGAGTGTTATTTCCTGCAGGTAATGTCAGCCTGGAGGTGAGTCAATATGCTTGCTACATGTACTTGATTTCCACGATGTACAAGGGGCTTGCTATAAGTCTTGGGCCTGACCATGAAGGACATGTCACAGAGAGCTGAAATTTTGTATAGTGTTTATTCCTTTTCAATATAGCCACCGTCTGAATTGACACACTTCTGCCATCTCTGCTTGACCTTGAAAAGACCTTGGGAGTAAAACGCCCTATTTTTCAAACTAAACCAGTCATCACATGCCAGTATAACTTCTTCATCACTGTCAAAATGATTTCCTTTTAGCTGTTTTTTAAGATTTGGGAAAAGAAAAAAGTCTGATGGAGCCAAATCTGGAGAATATGGTGGGTGTGGAAGAACTTCAATATTCAAATCGTTGGCTGCTAGCTGCACAAGCCGTGCTTTGTGAGAGGGCGCGTTGTCTTGAAGCAAAGGAAGATTTTGAGTGCGCGTTATCCCTCGTTTCCTGGTCACAACTTTTCTTAGTTTGGTGAGAAGATCTGCATAGTATTGTCCATTAACTGTGTTGCCACGAGGCAGATAATCTTTCAACAGGACACATTTGGCGTCCCAAAAAACAGTCAGCATCACTTTTCCTGCAGATGTCTGTGCTCTCGGCTTGACAGGTGTTGGGGAGCCCGGGGTTTTCCATTGCATGCTGGCAATTTTGGATTCGGGGTCATAATGGTGTACCCAAGTCTCATCTACTGTCAGTATGGTCTCCAAAAAGTATTTTGACTGACACTTTTTGAGCAACTGTTGACAGCAATTTACCCTCGTTTGCTTCTGTTCACGTGTCAGCAGTCGCGGAACCCAGCGTGCACACACTTTTCTCATGTTCAGTCTGTTGTGTAAAATTCTATAAACTGTTCTTTCATTCAGTTTTACTCTACTAGCTATCTCCACAATTGTCATTTTTTGATCCTGGTCAATGATTTTCTTCACTCTTGTTGCATTTTCATCGTTGCAATCTGAGGCTGGTCTACCAGATCTTGGCAGATCAGCAACATTTGAGCGGCCGCACTTAAACTGTTGACACCAGTTTTTTACCGAAGTATATGAAGGACAAGAATCACGAAACACTGGTTCCATCTCCCTGTGTATTTCTGTAGGTGTTTTTCTCTGAAACATCAGAAATTTTATCACAGCTCTGGCCTCCTTCTTTTCCATTGTTTTGTCAAATCTGTGGAGCAGCAGATCCGGTCAATAGGGTACATTGCGCCGTGCACCGTAGCAGGAAAACCCATTGAAGAAACAAACGCGTACTTCACACATTCAGTGCAACTATGATGAACTTTAAATGTGCCAAGTTTCATCTTCCTCCTGTGACTCCTTCATGGTCAGGCCCATGACTTATGTCAAGCCCCTTGTATATATCAGTCTAATAAATGTCTTGGAACTGTACCAGTGGCGTTGGGTTAATTCGTACGAGCCATTGTTGATGTTCATCTACGTACAACCCACACCCACCATAATAATAGCGTTCCTGATAAGCAGGGTACATCATACAGTATTCTAACAACTGGGGACATCATCGTTTAAACAGTTTCTGACATGTATAATAATAATTTGTTTGTGATTGTTTAAAAAAGAAATAAAGATAACCCCCATAGCAGATACTGCCTGCCGTTCAACCCCGTGTGGGTTATAATTTGGGTCAATATCATCATTTTCCTTGTCGCTCCCTACGAAGCATGGAGCCACCACTGTAGCTGACCCCCTTGTCGGAAGCCTGCAGAAAACATTCTCACGTTCTAGTAGCAGTGGTTTCTGTAGTAAATTGTTTCACACACCATGAGGCTACCAGCCATATCCATACACAACCTCATATTAGTTGCCTTATACGACATGCCTGCTTGATCAGTCGGCATGTTCTTTTTTATCTCATCAGAGACACACACACACAGACGGAACTACACGGGGCAAGGTATATAGTGTATTTTATATATTGGAAGTTGAGAGTTAAGTCTGGAAATGTTATTCTTGTTACTGGTACCTTTGTTGTTGCTGGTGGAAATGTTATTCTTGTTACTGGTACCTTTGTTGTTGCTGGTGGAAATGTTATTCTTGTTACTGGTGGAAATGTTATTCTTGTTACTGGTACCTTTGTTGTTGCTGGTGGAAATGTTATTCTTGTTACTGGTACTTTGTTGTTGCTGGTGGAAATGTTAGTCTTGGTTTTTTTTTTTTTCTATAACCAGCGGCACTCGAGCTTTCCAGCTCTTTCGGCCCAATGACATGTCATTGCGAGGCTGGGGGGTCAGTGGACTTTCCTTCCAACCCGGTCAGGAGCTTCGATCCTTCCCATCCACACGGGATTTATGTGCAGGAGCCGTTCAGGTTATTCAGTCAAATTTCCAGTCGTAAACATTTCTTCAAACGCCGACGGCCGGGTTTGAACCATGAACACCTGGTCGCCAGTACAACGTCGTAGCCATTACACCAGCGCGGCTCCCGTTATTCTTGTTACTGGTACCTTTGTTGTTGCTGGTGGAAATGTTATTCTTGTTACTGGTGGAAATGTTATTCTTGTTACTGGTACCTTTGCTGTTGCTGGTGGAAATGTTATTCTTGTTACTGGTACCTTTGTTGTTGCTGGTGGAAATGTTATTCTTGTTACTGGTACCTTTGTTGTTGCTGGTGGAAATGTTATTCTTGTTACTGGTGGAAATGTTATTCTTGTTACTGGTACCTTTGTTGTTGCTGGTGGAAATGTTATTCTTGTTACTGATGGAAATGTTATTCTTGTTACTGGTACCTTTGTTGTTGCTGGTGGAAATGTTATTCTTGTTACTGGTATCTTTGTTGTTGCTGGTGGAAATGTTATTCTTCTTACTGGTACCTTTGTTGTTACTGGTGGAAATGTTATTCTTGTTACTGGTACCTTTGTTGTTGCTGGTGGAAATGTTATTCTTGTTACTGGTACCTTTGTTGTTGCTGGTGGAAATGTTATTCTTGTTACTGGTACCTTTGTTGTTACTGGTACCTTTGTTGTTGCTGGTGGAAATGTTATTCTTGTTACTGGTACCTTTGTTGTTGCTGGTGGAAATGTTATTCTTGTTACTGGTACCTTTGTTGTTGCTGGGTGGAAATGATTATTTCTTGTTACTGGTACCTTTGTTGTTACTGGTGGAAATGTTATTCTTGTTACTGGTACCTTTGTTGTTGCTGGTGGAAATGTTATTCTTGTTACTGGTACCTTTGTTGTTGCTGGTGGAAATGTTATTCTTGTTACTGGTGGAAATGTTATTCTTGTTACTGGTACCTTTGTTGTTGCTGGTGGAAATGTTATTCTTGTTACTGGTACCTTTGTTGTTGCTGGTGGAAATGTTATTCTTGTTACTGGTACCTTTGTTGTTGCTGGTGGAAATGTTATTCTTGTTACTGGTGGAAATGTTATTCTTGTTACTGGTACCTTTGTTGTTGCTGGTGGAAATGTTATTCTTGTTACTGGTGGAAATGTTATTCTTGTTACTGGTACCTTTGCTGTTGCTGGTGGAAATGTTATTCTTGTTACTGGTACCTTTGTTGTTGCTGGTGGAAATGTTATTCTTGTTACTGGTACCTTTGTTGTTGCTGGTGGAAATGTTATTCTTGTTACTGGTGGAAATGTTATTCTTGTTACTGGTACCTTTGTTGTTGCTGGTGGAAATGTTATTCTTGTTACTGATGGAAATGTTATTCTTGTTACTGGTACCTTTGTTGTTGCTGGTGGAAATGTTATTCTTGTTACTGGTATCTTTGTTGTTGCTGGTGGAAATGTTATTCTTGTTACTGGTACCTTTGTTGTTACTGGTGGAAATGTTATTCTTGTTACTGGTACCTTTGTTGTTGCTGGTGGAAATGTTATTCTTGTTACTGGTACCTTTGTTGTTGCTGGTGGAAATGTTATTCTTGTTACTGGTACCTTTGTTGTTACTGGTGGAAATGTTATTCTTGTTACTGGTACCTTTGTTGTTGCTGGTGGAAATGTTATTCTTGTTACTGGTACCTTTGTTGTTGCTGGTGGAAATGTTATTCTTGTTACTGGTACCTTTGTTGTTGCTGGTGGAAATGTTATTCTTGTTACTGGTACCTTTGTTGTTACTGGTGGAAATGTTATTCTTGTTACTGGTACCTTTGTTGTTGCTGGTGGAAATGTTATTCTTGTTACTGGTACCTTTGTTGTTGCTGGTGGAAATGTTATTCTTGTTACTGGTGGAAATGTTATTCTTGTTACTGGTACCTTTGTTGTTGCTGGTGGAAATGTTATTCTTGTTACTGGTACCTTTGCTGTTGCTGGTGGAAATGTTATTCTTGTTACTGGTACCTTTGTTGTTGCTGGTGGAAATGTTATTCTTGTTACTGGTACCTTTGTTGTTGCTGGTGGAAATGTTATTCTTGTTACTGGTACCTTTGTTATTGTTGCTGGTGGAAATGTTATTCTTGTTACTGGTACCTTTGTTATTGTTGCTGGTGGAAATGTTTGTGGTTGAGAGCCGTCGTTGTGGAGACGTTTCCTTCCTTTTTTTACAGTTAATTCATCCTTGATCCTTTCATTGTGCTAATTTCAGTGACTTTGCCGTTGTTTATAAGATAATGACGATATTGATGATAATAAGAATGTTGGTTAAAATTATTATGTAACTGATTATGACTGCCGTGAGAGGCGACAGTTGTGCCCGTTTAAAGTACCCGACTGTCCAGTCCGCAGAATTTTAAATCATCGATTAGCATGGGCATCCTTATATAGGATATTCTGATTACTATTTTATCTGTCAGGCCTGGGCGGAAAAAAAAAAATCCGGGCAATCTTTAACCGTTAAGAGCTTGAGTTTATTGGTAAACGGACGTGGTTCCTTCTACTGTCCCAGACATAGCCGACGTGAAGGAGACCGGAAAATTTATGTCGCCAGTGTGGATGGGTTGTCTTTTTTCCCACCCGGTCAAAGTCGTAAATAAAAGCAATGACTGAAGACACAAATTACTTTGTTTTACTCTTGGGAATCTTTGGTGAAGAATATGCCTGCCACTTGAATACGTCTATCTGTCTCTTCCAGTTCTGTTTCTGTTGCATTAATCAATGTTTTTGTTTTGTTTTTCTTCTTTCACATATAAAACCATTTACTCTTTGTTAATTTCTTCGTTTGTGTCTGTTTGACTCTTAGTCTATAGACCCGTCTGTTTGACTCTTAGTCTATAGACCCGTCTGTTTGACTCTTAGTCTATAGACCCGTCTGTTTGACTCTTAGTCTATAGACCCGTCTGTTTGACTCTTAATCTATAGACCCGTCTGTTTGACTGTTAGTCTATAGACCCGTCTGTTTGACTGTTAGTCTATAGACCCGTCTGTTTGACTCTTAGTCTATAGACCCGTCTGTTTGACTCTTAGTCTATGGACCCGTCTGTTTGACTCTTAGTCTATAGACCAGTATTCTTCAACATAAAGATTCTAATGACATATGTGTGCTTTTTGCAGACAGAAATACTTATTGACTTTGTCGGTGTTCTGTTGTTGTGAAGCGGGGGGTGGGGAGGTGAAGTTTGCGTTCTTCAGCCAAGTGTGTGGCATTGGCTACTGTAAGCCTTTGTAAAGATGCATGTGGTATTGTCTATCCATTTGCTTCTTGGTTTTCTGCGTACCCTGACACGAGATATTCTAGTGTTGTAGGCGTGCAGTTGTAATTTATCATCATTATGAGATGGTCAAACCACTTAATTTTCTGTCTGTCTATATACAGTACTTGGTGCAGTATGTAAAAAGTTAAGGGATACCGTTACACACCGATTGAGGCATATTGGGAATTTGATGTTAGGCCCATATTTTCTGGCTTCCTAGCTCGGCAGTCCATGTTTCGATCCCCAGTTGAGGTGGGATTGTTTAGACCGCAAAAGGCTCCGGGGTCGACCCAGCCTCATGAATTGGGTACCAGATCAACTTCTGGGAAGGTTAAGGCGGCCGGCGTGATGCTAACCACATCACCCCTAGTGTGCCGATGGTCAAGAAAATATGGGGGAAAAGGGGTGGGGGGGGGGGGGTGCAGTATGTAGATCATCCAATTTTTCAGGTGTCACGAAGGTAACATACATGTCTTTTCTTAAGCATCTCATCTCACAAGATATGATGTTCATCTCTAGTGCTATGGTCAATGACCATGTTTTCACTGATAGTAAAGAGTTGGTAAGAATATACTATTTATCAGCTATCGTTTAGTTTCCATAGTGATATTCTGATATCTGAGTTGTGGTGACAATTGACAAACTACTGCACTGGCTTGTAGACAATTAGTTTCCGTTTCTCTGTCAAGTCTTCCATTATCTGAAAAAGTGCATTCTATGTATTTAAACTCTGGAACCTGTTTAACACATTAACTACCGAATTGAAAAACACACTGTGGCCGAATTAAATGTTTTCCCCATTTTCATCCTGTAGGTGTTTGCACAAAGTAAGCTGTAGTTTTCGTAATTGTTTACAGATTTTTATGAATTACACGTCATTTTAAAGATATATAAATGTATTATTACAATAAACACCGGTTGTAACTCTAAAAGAGGCTGTTACTATTTAACGGCCCTCCGATGGCCGAGGACTTGCAATATTTTCACAATTATAACTGCTTGCGCCCCATCTCTATCAAAATCACAATTTTAATCAATGTGCACACCGTTTTCACTCTTGTCCTCGTCGCTAGATCTATCAGTCAATTGTTGAAACACGTTTCTATCCTATTCAGCTGTTAGACGAGATGTACACGCATTTTTTGTAGTCCTATCACTAGTTGCCATGGTAAACAGTTTTACACGATTTGGTAACTAACCCAAAACGCTGAAAAATATGAACATAATATAAATTTTCCAGTGTTCTACAACAACCATGCTTTGGGAATTTGTTTTCCGGTGGCAACTTAAAATCTCGAACCAGATCAGAAAGTGTTTCAGTACATTTTTCATTCGTTTTATTACTAAAATTCGATTGGCGCTCTGAGCGGCTTGCGGTCCAAATGTGATTATTTTGTGAGCCGCTGACAGCGGCTTACCGTAGTTAATGTGTTAAGCCTGATGTAGGTAGACATAATTAGCCACGTGACTGTAAATGCGCAGCGGAAGCTTATTACTCACCTTTGAAGGAAGCAATCCATTTTTTTTGGAAAGAGCTTAATGAGAAGAGAAAAGCTGGAATATAATGTGGTAACAGGAAAGATTGAAGGGAAAAGCTGGAATATAATGTGGTCACAGGAAAGATTGAAGGGAAAAGCTGGAATATAATGTGGTCACAGGAAAGATTGACGGGAAAAGCTGGAATATAATGTGGTCACAGGAAAGATTGACGGGAAAAGCTGGAATATAATGTGGTCACAGGAAAAATTGAAGGGAAAAGCTGGAATATAATGTGGTCACAGGAAAGATTGAAGGGAAAAGACATTAGGCGACAACAAAGGGAAATGATGCTTGACAGTTTGATATAGTGGCAAGGAAAGAAATAAATAACTGTACTGACAAATAAGACCGAGGACAGAAGGTTTTAGAGAAATGTTGCCTCGTTTTGGCGAGGCGCGTCCCATTCTATCTAGCCGGTTATATTAGGGCGCATGTCCAAAAATAAAAGACCATTAGGTCTGATTTATTCTTTATGAGGGAGATATGATAACTGACGTCATCTGATGTGTTTTATAACTGACGTCATCTGATGTGTTTTATAACTGACGTCATCTGATGTGTTTTATAACTGACGTCATCTGATGTGTTTTATAACTGACGTCATCTGATGTGTTTTATATGATGACGAAAAATAAGGTAGGAGGGTAGGCTATTTTTGTGTTATGGTTTATTGATAACGGGATTAGTTTTGTTCTGTATTACGGTAAGCTGGTAAGCTGGTAATATAAGTAGTTATTTTGTTATATATATATATATATATATATATATATATATATATATATATATATATATATATATATATATATATATATATATATATATATATATATATCTTCTTGGATCCTTACCCCTGACTGACAAAGCAGTCAGTGGCCATCACGCAGTTGTGGTGCCTTGTAGGGCAGCAACAAACTGTCCCCATTTTGCTCGGTAATTGGCCATCCTTTCGAGTCGTGCTCCAACTCTGGTTCATGCTTTGGAGTTCATCCTCCACTGTTCCCCTCCAGGTTGTTTTTGTCTGCCTCTCTTTTTGGGCCCATTATATAGCAGTTCTCGTGATGGTGTCAGGGTCCCTTCTGACGACATGGTCAGCTCAGTTCCAATGATGGTATGCATACCTTTTGACTGCACCGTGTAAGTTCTGTTTGGAGATGGAATTCGTCCAAAAAGTTCGAAGAATTTTCCTTAGGCAGGTTGTGTGGAAAAAGGGTAATTTGGACGTTTTCTTTTCTATTAATCTCAGCACTCCGCGCCATACAAAAGTACAGAAAGTACCCACCTCTCGCATAATCTTAATTTGGTGTTTGTGATGTACCTAGGAAATTTTCAAATGTTGTTTAGATTTAGCTGTTCTGGCTTTATTCATTCTGTTACTGATGCCTTTGCTTGTTTATAGATATATATAACGGTTAGTTGCTAAGCTGAGTGTTTTTTTTTTTTTTTTAGCATTGTGATTTGTTTGGAAGAAAGTTACCTTTTTGTATTGCCTTCTGTTTGTGAAATTCGCATGCAATTCATTTTGCATCGGTTTATACATAACATCTGCTGGCTTCTGTGCATTTGAGTTTGAAGCGTTGACAATTAATATATATTTTTGTATTGCGATTTCCAGGCACAATTAACGAACTCTATTTTGCTGTAACGATTTACAATTTGTTTTTATTTCACGTTTTGTTGATAGAGCCTGCAGGTTGTAACTGACCGGTGTTCAAAATATTTGCAATTTGCGTCTTGAAATTATGAATAAAAACGTAGTCCCAAAGCAAATACTGCCATAATGACGTGACGTATAAGAGACGTCACTGTACCTGGGTCTCACCTTTATGACATTGTGTGACTTGGTTCTATTTCTCGCTACCTTAGCCTTGCCTAACTCCAGAGCAGACACAGGTAACTATGTACAGGTGGGTAAACTGGCGTGTAGCCTCGTGTAGTTCCCTGAAGTCTCTGATGAGTCAAAGAAAGTTTAGGACTACATCTTCCTCACACGTGTCAGTCAAGGTCAATAATATAATGTTATTCATGAGGCTGGCAGCTTGATCACGTGACAAATATTGCTACAAAAACCACCACTACAAGAGTATGTGAATGTTCGATGCCGGCTTCCTGCAAGGGGGCCCGCTACAGTGGTGGCTGCATGGTCTATATGGAGCGAAAAGACAAAGAAAATAGATGTGACTAGAGAGTGATGCTTCCAGGTTTCGAACCCGGCAACCTTGCTTTGAGATGCGAAGTCGCTAACCACTCTGCCACTCGACGCTTACAAAACAGACGGAATATAAAATTAAAATCTTGTCCTCGTATTTCTTTTTTCTTTATCTCCTTCTCTCCCCCCCTTACCTTTTTTTTTCTTTTTTTTTTCAGAATCTTAATTTATATTGTGAACTCCTTTATCCTGCATCAATTTATTTCTGCGCCTCCCCATTCCCCCATTCATTATCTGACATTCCCTTCCTGTCTATCATTATTATTGTAGTTGCCTTCCCTGCCAATCTCTTATTTTAATTTCCTTTCATACCCCTCTTGCCGTCTTCACTTCAACCCCCTTTTTCTTTTTTAGTTTTCCCCGTTGCAGTTTTATTTAAAATTCAATCTCTTAGCTCGTATCTTTTCCCCTGGCCTTCCACATTTTTTGATGCTTTATTGATCAATTTCGGATTCTCAGCCACACACCCGCCCGGACATACAAGATTTCCTGCAATAACGTTGAGGCCAGTTAAACTTTTTGATTTTCACAACTGGACGATCATCATTGTCTTCGAAACTTTCCACGCCAGTTCAGGGGATTAAAAAAACCTTACTTTATTACTTAGTCGTTCCTCTTCTACCGTGAGGTGTAGAGGTTTGGAAGAGAGAGCGCCAGACCATTCTATCAGCTGTCTTCCTCCTAGCCTGGTTCCATTCTAGTCCTTCAAAGATTGTCTAATGTTGTCCTACCAGCGGACTTTGGGTCGTCCTGGAGGTCTGGATCCCTGGCTCTTAGTTTCCCATGCTTGTCGTGGTACTGTAGTCGGTCTTCTCCCATTCTGCAGATATGGCCAAACCATATAAAAGAAACAATGGATTATTATATATCATCACCAACCTCCGTTATTGCTCAACATGAAGCATGGAACCACTATTACAGATGGTCCCCTTGAGGAAGCCAATGTCAAACACAGGTTCGTGCAGCTATGGTTTCTATAGCAATGTGTGTTTTATATATATATATATATATTTTTTTTTTTTTTAACGTACGCCCGCTATTACTCGAGGTGAGAATGTCCGGTTAGTATATCTAACCTGAGACTGATTTGTACGTGAGTATCCCCTTTTTCCCTGTACAATGACAGGTGTCCCCTCGCCATTCAGGCAGATAATCGCCGTCTTCGGAGGGTATCCATTAGAGCTGGGTCGGCTCAGGAGCCGTTAAGGTTTGTCCAGTCCCTGGTCGACGACAGTCTTTCAAATGTCTTGGCGGGACCCAAAGATGCAGCAATAGTGAATGCAGTCAGCGACCCATAGCTTGACTGCTTGCATCAGGACCAGCGAACCAGAGCTTGTCAAGACTGTACTCCACCTCCACGTGGTGGTCCTGGAAACAGTCTGCAGCAGTGCAGTCTGGCTGAGCGAGTACGGATCGAAATGGGAAGGCAAACCCGGTCCCTAAAAAATGCCGTGCTGAAGTCGAATGTGTCGACCGAAAGGTGCAGATATCACAGCTACGGCGTAAACAGACACAACGCAACCACCGTCCTTTTCAGGGCGAACGAGGAAGAAGGAAGAAGAAAAAGAAATGTCTTGGCCAGTGTGGTAACCATTACACCAGCGCGGCTCCCTGGTGTTATATGACAAGTTTGACAGCACCATACAGAACCTCATAGTTGTCGCCTAGTGCGACTTACTTAATGTAGCAGTAGTCCTATTCTTTCTACGTCTCCAGGAACCCCCGCGGAACAACACGGAGTTTTGATGTGTTCCTTACGGAGCATGGAGCCATCATAGCAAATAATCCCTTTGTAGGAATCCTGCACCAAGCTTTCACATGCTGTTGTAACAGTGGTGTCTGTAACAAATTGTTTTACATGACGAGGTTGACAACCTCATGAACAACCTCATGAACAACCTCATGAACTACCTCATGAACAACCTCATGAACTACCTCATGAACAACCTCATGAACTACCTCATATTAGTCTGAACTAACGACATTACTGGGGAGCAGAAGTCCTATTATTTCTTCGTCTTCTTACAGACTCTCCCCCCCCCCCCGCGGGAACTACACGGGGTGTTCATTTATATATCATCATCAACCTTCAGCTCCGCAAGGAGCGTAGGCCTACAACAAACTTATAGCATGAACTGTGCCATTAGCTCAAGATCTGTCTACGGCTTCTTCACGTCTGTCTCCAGTTCTCTTTACCATATGTGGCCTGCTCTCCCTATACCTCTCTGACTCCGGGGGTTCCAGAACAAGGACTGCCCTGTAATGCTCTCGGTTATATATGGATGGTCTTTATGTTATCTCTTTTTCTCGGCGGTCTTTGACGTGGTGAAGACGTTAGACAAGAAGTTGGTATAGTATGACGTAAATTTGTTTCTTAATTTAACTTTTAATTTAAATTTAATGCTCGTCAGAAGTTTCTGTTCTTGCTGCCTTCTTCGGTTTACTGTTGCTATTCTTTAACTTTGTCAATCATTAATATTCGTACAGGCCGTTTATTTGAACTTAGAAGTACTTCTGTTCTGGGTTATACTGTTCTTTTCTGCTATATACCCCGTGTACTTCTGTTCTGGGTTATACTGTTCTTTTCTGCTATATACCACATGTACTTCTGTTCTGGGTTATACTGTTCTTTTCTGCTATATACCCCGTGTACTTCTGTTCTGGGTTATACTGTTCTTTTCTGCTATATACCCCGTGTACTTCCTCGGGGTCTCTGAAAAAAAACTAATCGGGAATAAGACTCTCAACCTCAGGCATGTCGTACATGGCCACTAATGTTAGGTTGTGCACGGAGCTGACAACCTCATCATGTAACACAAATTGCCACAGAAACCACCATTGGAGGAGCATTTGAATTGTTGGTGCAGGCTTGCTATACGGGGACGAGCTACATTACTGGCTGCATACTCCGTAAGAAGTACTCCTGATGATGATTGTGACTCTCATATATTATCCATATATACTTTTATTCTTGTCCATGTCCATTACTTCTCCTACCATTTTTTTGTTTTCTTAATTGTTCGTGTTCTTGAAACGTCAAGACGTAGTGTCTAGAAGGGAGTAGGGCGGTCAAGTCCCCATGTGAGGTTGTGCTTAGGGCTGGCAATATCATCATGTAAAATAAATTGCGACATAAACTACTAATGGAAGAGCATATAAACGCTTTGCTACAAGCTTTCCGGGGACCAGCTGTAGTTGTGGTTCCTTGTTGCATAAAGAACGGTAATGATGATGGTTATTATTGTTACTTTGTATAATAGAAATAATATAGCATCCCAGCTTTTTCTGTCACTAACGCTAAGGGATGCAACTTTGGTTGAAAGTTAGACATTAATTGTATTGTTTCCCTTATATGTACTCTCCCGAAAATTGAAACACTGGACAAAGAAAAGTGCGCAAATGACGGTGTGCACAAAAATATGTATAGAACTGTGGCGATGCATAGTGGTGTTTTTTTAAAATACTTTTGAATAAGTAAAATTGCCGTTAGGTATTGCTGCTTTTGAATTTAATTCCCGTCTTATGACGGGCTTTTACACTAGTAAATAATAATTGTCACGTTTAGTTCTCGTGTGTTATCGATGAGAGAGAGAGAGAGAGAGAGAGAGAGAGAGAGAGAGAGAGAGTACACTACTGCTTCCTCTAGTATGTCGTAAAAGGCTACTAATATGAGGTTGTGTACGAAACTGGCAACCTTAATATGTAAAATAAGTTGCTACAGCAGGCCACCACTGTTATAGCATGTCAATACTTGGTATGGCGTTATATAAGGAAACCAGTTATAGTGGCGCTCCCGTGCTCCATAAGGAGAGAAAAGGAAAAAAATAATAATGATGATGAGGATAAATAACAACCATAAAATTACATAATCATCAGTTTCCTTTTCGGTCACTGTAGAGTATGGTGTCACCCCTGCTGCTGGTACCTAGGAAACCCCGTAACATATAGTTCATGTACTTCTGTAGTGGTACTTTCTCTAGTCATGTACTTGCAGTAGTAGTCTATGTGGTAAACATGTGTTTCATGAAGAGGTTACCAACTTCATGTACAATATATTTTTCTATTCGTCTCTTACTTTATACCAGAGCAGCAATGGTCCTGCTATTTTTGTTTCACAACTTACCTTTTCCCTCTTAACGACCATCATGAAAAAAAAATTATGTGTAAATAGATCAATAACCTGAGACTCATGCTCATCATTTCATAATAAACAAATAAACACAACACTATTTTTGTGGTGTCTAGTTGGCAGGCTGGATAGTAACGATTCACTCCTGTAGCGAGGCGGTATTACCATTCGGATGGTCTTGGGTTCGAGTCCCCGGTAAGCCTGTCTGTTGCTTTTCTGTTGTCTAGTTTTTTATTTCTTAATTTCTATCGAGTGCCTGCAACGTACATTATGAGTATTGTGTATTTTTTGTTTATTCTTCATTTCATAGATTAATCTACCTGTCATATCAAATGTCCTAATCGATTTGTCTTTAGGTTTTCTTTATAGTACGTACTTCTTTTCCCTACTACGCGTTAAAATATACCTGTCCAATAATCCTCCACTTAACCTTTAAATATGGTTATCAAGAATGGCTATTAATAGGCCTGATGCAATATCCTAGTTTCCAATTGGCTTCGTCTGGCTGTAACATTGCGCTCCAATCAAGTTTGAATAACTGTTGAATAACAGCCGGGTTAAAACGTGCCCAGTATCGATCCTTGACACTCAACCTCAAAACACTTTGTTATTATTGTTTAAAATCCATTGGACCACAGATTCCCTGGCCTAAAGATTAAGCCGACCTTGTTTCCATGGGCACATCACACAACTATAGTTTAACTCCTTGATTCTTCGCCTTTGACTCCGCCCCAAAACATTAATCCCCTGCCTCACCCAATCTCGTATCGATGATATAATGTACGAGTGTTGTTTATGGCGCTTATTGCTTCTTTATTAGCTCTTTTGTGTGTGTATATATCCTTCATGGAAGATGGTAAAATGATATAAGAGACAAGATCAAACACTTACATTCGGTTTGCGAGCTTTCTGAAAATCTAGTATAATTAAGATGCTGACTTCTAAGCATTTCTAATCTTGAGTTCGTAGCTGAAACTTGTAAGCTATTAAACTATATTTTTCTTTCAGAATCTCCCTTCAGCTGTCACAGGAGAATAGACTTTTATGCCAAGTTCTCATGTCCCGTGCCATCCGCTCAAAACCTTTCTATGACTTCTTCATGCCTCTCATTTATATTTCCAGTTCTATCCATATGTTCTTCGATCTCCCTCATCCTCTTATACCCTGATGATTCCAGATGAAGAACTGCCTTTTAATGCTATCAGCATGTTTCCTCAATGTGTGTTTTATCCATCACCATCGCCGTCTTCTAATTTCTAATTTTCTTTTTCTCTGGCGCTTGTCTGGTTCTTTGTTCGCTTTCCCCTAATTCTTGTTCCTACAATCCTCCTGTCGGTTGAAATGAAGAACAGTGGGCTATGTTTTTTTATGTCATATCAGTAAGTACCCCACGTCATTAGGGAAAGTGTAGACAATTACCCCTTTCAACTGCGTCTCTGAATTCTTTTTTTAAGGCCTGATTAAACAGACAGCCCATTGTATTTAATTTCAACCCTTTCTATTTCGTAAAAGATTTTCAGTAAATCAGATGTTCGTAACATATACTGTTTGTTTTTCTCTCTCTGCTGCTGCCATGAAACATAACATGTCATTTTCTAGACTGTAAATAAATAAATATTACACAAATAAAGGTATGTTTCTGCACTCGTGAGAAATAGAAAACTAAAAAACTAGACAACAGAAAAACAACAGTAGTGAGTGGTTTGCCCGGAGAATCGAACCCTGGACTTTCCGAATGGCACCCCCGCTTGGCTACGGAAGCGAGTCACATTATCCTCCCTTCCAACTAGGCACCACGACAACGCTAGTTGTCAGAGAGGATATGTTCATTAGAAGTTTTACATTTACCTCAAGTCAGAGCGTCTCTAGATTTTGCGCTGCATTCAGTTGTTTATATATATATATATACTAGCAACAACCCGCCAAAGTTGACAGGTTATTAATTATAGTGTGTTGTTTCTGTTGCATGTATTACAGACGGTACTATCACTACTGTGGTCATTTCATTGCAGGCGACCGTCTTTAGATATTTGTAGTGAACATTATATGGATGTATTAAATATGAAGACATGAAGTAACCCAACCTAAATGACATGTGGAGCAGTGATAATGATCTAATGGACCGTAAATTGACTAAATAAATAACATTTCTTTTACGACAACATGTCTCGTAATTGTTCGTGCATATTTTAAAATCTTGCCCTGGTCGACTTACCGCCTCTGAGAAGCCTTGGTCGTCTTACTGCCTTTGAGAACAACGTTTGAAGTTTGACGAAACTCCAGTTCATTTACTGTTTATCAATCGTCTTGTTGGCTTCTTTCCATAATCAAACTGTTCATGCACACCTTCATTTGCGCACTTTTTTTCTATTTTTGCGAGAGTACATATAAGAGGAAACAATACAATTATTGTCTAACTTTCAACCGCAGATGCACCCCCTTAGCTGTGCTTGAAAGTTAGTCTACTCCCTCGAAAATAGAAAAAAAGTGCGCAAATGATGGTGTGCAAAAATGTGACTGACCGACCGACCGACCAAGTACTTACGGCGGGAATTATGTATTTTGATGATTGATGATGATGATGATGATGATATATATCTTGACGTGCAACAGCTTGATCTCCATATAACTCTGCCCAAGCTCGCGCCCTGGGGAGGACACTCCTGTTTCACCCTATAGGTGTCGGCTAAACACGAGAAGTAGCAGTTACCGGTTATAAGCATTTTGCCCAATAGGCGTAGGGCATGGCGCCAGGGGCTACTTCCGGCAATGGGAGAGGTTCTAGGATTTCACTGGACAGAAAAAAAGTTCGGCGACCGCAGCTGAGATTCAAAGATGTGTGCAAGAGAGTCATGAGGGCACTGGACATAAATCCAGCAACCTGGGAGGATGAAGCTGCTGATCGCACCAAGTGACAATGCTATATACGGCGCCACCTCAGATTGGGTGAATAGAAGCTCACACAACAAGCAGAAGAGAGGAGAAAATGTCGAAAGGAACACCAGGAAAATAAGCAGCTGAGGGCTGTCACCTCAGGGGCGCATTCCCATAGTCAGTTATGACTGAAGGGGCTATTATTAATATATATATCTTGACGTTCAGGCTTAGCCATCATAAGCATTTTGGCTTCCTATGGGACATGGAACCACCAATGTTGCTGGTCAACTTAGGAAAGCCTCCACCAAAACACACATGTCCTTTTGTACAGACGGTTTCTATAGCAAGTTGTTGCATATAATGATGTTACTAAGCCCATGCCCAGTCGCCTTGTACGACATGCTTGAGGGAGCATTAGTTCTTTTTGGGCTTTGTCTCCTCAGATACCCCCTGCTATCTCTTGGGGCCTCTTCAGGCTAACTGTACCTAAACGCAGGTCATAATTCTTCTATTCCCCCCCCCCTTTTTTTAAATGTGGGATACCCTTCTACTCTTTAGATATTTAATAAACACTGCAAAATTGCACTTACCATCTGTCATAATATACTCATATATCCACAATTTTATAAACATAGGTGGATGTGTTGCTGACACGTCTGAGAAATAAAGAAGGAAATAACTAAACGATAGAAAAGTGACAGAACTAATAGGCTTACCGTGACATCGAACCCACGACCATCCGAACAGCGTCATCGCTTCACTATAGGAGTAAATATTGACGAACCACAGGAGACTAGTATTTGGGATTCATGACTCCGATTGGCCCGACCCCAGATTGTAAATGAGATAAAAGAGCCGAAACACTTTTCCTGACAGTCATCTGATGATCAGACTACCCCCTGTTGTAACACTCTGTATCGAATACGTTATATTTTTTTTTTAGTTTTCTTCCTTTTGTGTTTGTTGGCCTTATCTCATGGTAAAATATTACACACAAAAAATGGCAAAATCAATCAATCAATCAATCAATTCCCTTCAGCTCCCGAAGGAGCATAGGTTGTCAGCAAACACATACTATGTCTTAAAGTTTTTATTTCCTTAAACAGTTTACATGATGAGGAAGCCTGAGTCAAGCCCAAGCCTTCTTAGTCGCCCTTATATTAACGTATGGTAGGTTCATCATCATCATCAGTTGCCATCTCCACAACGAAGGTTGGCTGTAATGGATCTCCAACGTCTTCTGTCTCTTGTCTTGGTGGTGCACTCTGATAGACTCTTTCCTGTCCATCTCTTGATGTTATCTTCCCAGTTATAGCGCTGTCTTCCCCTTGCACGTTTGCCTTCAACTCTCCCTTCTGTTATGGTCTTCTGCAAGGTGTTATGCCTTTTTATGTGGCCAAAGTATTTTAGCTGCCGAACTTTGACCTCCCTCATTAGTTCTCTTTTCATACCTAGATTTTCTAGGACCTCCTTATTTGTTTTCATCTCTTTCCATGAGATACGCCCCATTCTTCTATATATCCACATTTCAAGAGCCTCAATTCTTTCTTCCAAATGCTTATTCATCGTCCATGTTTCTGCACCATACAGAAATGCAGAATATATATATATAACACTTTATGATTCTCAGTTTTAATTTGTGAGATAACTGTTTGGATGTCAGTATATGTTTCATGTTGTTGAATGTAGCTTTGGCCATTCCTATTCTCTTCTTGATTTCTGTTTCACATCTGCCATCTTCTATGACCAAGATATACGTAGCTCTTGACTTGTTCCAGGATTTTCCCATTTACGCTTATCTTTAATGTGGTTTTATCGTCTGTTTTGCTAATTATCATAGTTTTTGTTTTCTCAGTATTAATGTCGAGTCCATATTCATGACTTATACTGTTCACTTGCTTCACTAGTTCTTGTAACTCCTGTTCGCTTTCAGCTAACAACACGGTATCATCTGCATATCTAAGGTTGTTTATTGACCTTCCACTGATGTTCAGTCCTGGTATTTCCTGTATCTGTTTGAAAATTTTTTCGGTGTATAAATTAAATAGGCAGGGGGACAGCACACAACCTTGTCTGACACCTCTTTTTATGTCTATGTATGGTGAATAATTCCTCCCTGATCTTACTGTGGCAGTTTGCTCCCAATAAAGGTTACTGAGTATTCTTATATCTTTTCCATCAATACCTATGTCTTTGAGGCATTCAATTATTTTCTCATGATGGACTGTCAAAAGCCTTCTTATAGTCAATGAAGCATATATACATACTTTTTTTTACCTCTGTATATTTTTCTGCTAATATTCTTAGGCAAAATATTGCCTCTCTTGTTCCACTGTTCCGTCTAAAACCAAACTGTTCTTCTTGGATTTCGCTGTCTACTTTCCTTTTTATTCTTTCCTGTATGATTTTGAGCAGTATCTTAATTGCATGACTCATCGGGCTGATTGTTCTGAAGTCTGAACATTCTGTTGCATGGTAGGTTAGGGTGTAACTATTCTTCGCATGCCTTTCGGGCCCCGGTAATACATGCATTAAAATGCAAAATAAGAAATAAACTGTCGCTTAGGCCAGTTTAATTTGACTTTGCTGCATGTTTTTATGATACAAGTTTGTTTAACAAACTCTTTCTTTGTGTGTAGTTGTTAACTCATACTGGCTACTAGTTGTTGAATCATGCTTTATTTGCTAAATGATGTGAATGTCCACCAGTGGATAAATGTAGATGTTGGGACTGGTGTAGTAAAGTGTAACGATTGTCAACTCATCAAACCCAGCACAGTTTTGGTCATACAGGTCATCTTGTCCTGGAACGTGATGAGGCTCCGACAAGAATGTGAGTGTAAACAATGAGTGTGTATCTGAATGTCAGTACGCGAATGGTAGAATGATTCGATAGAGTTGACAGGTTGGTAGTACATCACTCATACTCACACTGTTCGAATTCAAGAAGTACTGGAACTACGGTGGTCTTTTTATAACATTTAATGGGACGCACACTTGGACAGTACGTGTATGGTTACAGGAACAAATCTCGACATAGACAGCATAATGTTGATCACAGGAATATCATCTTAAGTTAGCATTCATGCTTGGCAAATATCATAATGGAGCATTCGTAAATAAGCATTCAGCGTTCCATCATGTAAATCATCTGGCTTTACTGACTGGGCACGTCAGACCATAACCAATACATAGGAAGGCTCCTAGACCTAACCTCGTCTAGCGAATATTCCTTCACGTAAAGTTCAATATATATATATTTCATAATATAGGAATCCCAGACATGGGTTCTCACATGTAGCAGTGATCTCTTGGTTCATCGAGCGATAGTACAGGCATCCCTTTTTCTCACTCGATAAATACAAAGTATATGAATTTCAACATGGCTGTTCTCTCTCTCGTGAGCTTCACTCACTATAGAATATAGACCAAAATTAGTCATTCATTAAATGTCCTCATTTCTTCATAGGTTCTCTCATAGAGGTAATTGAATAATATCATACAATCCAGTGCTGATACATAGGAATGTCTTCTTCCTTTGAATGGATATTCTTTTTAAAAGTACCACTGTGCATCTGCTTATCAACAACGATGGCGAAGCCCAAGTTCATAATAAATTGTGGTTTTACCTTTTTATGCGAAATATAACTTTGCCATTCCTTGGCAAAAGAGAATAAACACTGGGGTAAAGTACATACAACATGTCTAAATGATTATCACTTTTCCCCATCCATATATAGATCACTATTTCGGCAAAAAGCCTGCTACAACAAAACTCGGCATCCTCACAGGATGACAGCCATGGATCACACCCTTTGCTAGCGATACTTCCGCTGCATAGCCTTTGACCTTTTCTAGCGACAACCAAATTAGTTCGACTTAGAAATGCAAAGATATCCATATATAAGACAGACTCGTCCTACTCATACAAACACTACGTATAAATTCAGGCCATAGATATACTGAAGCAAGAACAATCTATTCCTACCCAGCCACAGAATAAATCGCAGTAGGCCTAGAGTCGTCTGCGGAGTCCGATCGAAGATGACAGAACTATTTTCAAGGGAAGCAACCCAAAAATGACTTCTCCTTAAGCACTTAAAAAGGAAATACTTTGCTTACCAAAATATTTGCGAACATAAGAATATAAATGTATTATATTGCAAGATAGTAAAAATTGCCCTTTACAGTCTTACCACACCTCCCGGGAAAAAAAAAAATAAAAATTTTTTTTTTTAAATACATCTAGGAGCACCGTAGAATAGGCTCACAACGCAAGAATACTGCGCAGATGAAAATATCAGGAATAACTATAATTCCTAATATGACTGGTGAGAATATATATCTCAAAATCTGAGAGAAATTGTTTCCCTACGAATAAATGTTTCCAGGAAGGTGTGATGTACGTATAATACAATTCTGGTAATTATACAATGCATACCAAAAATTCACACTACAATCTTAAATTTATGATTTATGAAGAAACAATCATCAAAGAACAGCGGTGAATTAACATCAATAAACCGCTAAGTAGCGATACCATCATTCTATTATTAAATTACAAATGTGTATCTTAGTAAAGAAACAAAAAAAAAAATAACTGTTGTAAAGTTATACATATTAAAAAGATCCAATATTTAACAGTTAAGTGGCATCATGTGGGCATCTGGACAGAATGTCCGCCATCACATTTTCTGAACCACGGATAGCTCGTACCGAAAAATGAAAAGGTTGAAGAGCGATTGCGTATCGAGTTGATCTCGAGCTCTTCAAGTTCTTACTTTGGATAGCCGTAAGAGCTTTTTGGTCAGTTTCCACTACGAAATGCGCGCCCAGAAGGAATCTTTGGAGTTTGAGAATTGACCAAACCATTGCCAATAATTCACGGTCTAAAACCGAGTAATTCCTTTCTGCAGCATTAAGTTTTCTGGATATGTACATTACAGGATGCAGAGTTCCAGAGTACTCTTGCATTAGTGCCGCTCCAATCCCAGTGGATGAAGCGTCACTACGAAGAACAAATGTCTTATCTGTTGTAGGTAACACTAAAATAGGTGGTGATGAAAACATAGTTTTGATCTTCTCTAGTGAAGATTGGCATTCATGAGACCAGTGAACCATGTTAGGCGACCCTTTCTTTAATAGTGTAGAGAGAGGTGCCATGATAGAGGACAGATTCGGAATGAAACGTCCATAAAATTGTATGAGACCTAAAAGACTTCGCACTTGCTTTTTAGTCCTAGGGATAGAGATGTTAAGTATCTTAGTGATATTATGGTCTTCTGTCTTCAAGAAACCGTGACCTACTCGATGGCCTAAGAAAGCAATTTCGCTAAAGCCAATACAAGCTTTAGATGGTTTTGCTGTCAGGTTATACTCACGCAGAGTTGATAATAATTCAACTAATCCTGAATAGTGATCTTCCCAAGTATCGCTGAAAAGACAGATGTCGTCTAGATAAGCAATGACATCTGACCGATACGATAGGATTCGACGCATCATGCGTACAAATGTAGCTGGTGCGTTCATAAGGCCGAAAGGCATAAAATTCCATTGGAAAAGGCCTCTGGGAGTAGAGAAAGCGGTAAGAGGTTTGGCGCGTTCGGATAATGGAACTTGCCAATATCCTTTAGACAAATCAAGTTTAGTGAAAAAATGCGATTTAGAAAGACGAGTAAGTAACTCTTCTAGTAAAGGCATAGGTTCAGCATCGAACTTCGTAACTTGATTCAATTTGCGATAGTCAACGCAAAGACGTATGTTATTGTCTTTTTTTCGAACAATAACCATCGGCGAAGAATATGCAGAAGTGGATGGTTCGATTATTTGTAAATCTATCATTTCATCCAACTCCTTTTCAACCTGTGTTTGGAAATGTATAGGGATAGGATAAGGCCTAACCCTAATTGGAGTATGTTCAGTTAGAACAATGTCATGCTCAATGACATGAGTTTGTCCAGGGATGTCAGTGAGGACATCCTGAAATGTTTGTAACATAGACGAAACTTGTCGCCGTTCTCCTAGAGACAAATCAGGAGAAACAGTAACGTCTTTCCATGATTCACTAGAATGAAGTGGGATCATTGGAAGCGGGAGATTAACATCCGAAAAACTTGTTTCCTCATCCTGTATTACAGACAGTGATGAGTAATGACCATGTTTGACATGAGAATCGTCCGTTGCCTGGAAAATAGGCTGTAGATAGTCAGGACGTTCATGGAACTCCGTAAGCATATTGATGTGGAAGGTTTTATGCTTCCCGTTAATATCGACGATGTAGTCAACATCTGAAATTTTCGATATTATATCGTACGGACCTTTCCAACTAATAAGGAGTCTATTTTCACGACAAGGTAGCAAAACAAATGCTTTGTCACCAGGACAAAGTTGTCGTAAAGTTCTCTTCTTATTAGCAAATTGTCTTGCCTTCTGCTTAGCAAACTCAGAAGAGGACGTTGCCAATTTGCATGCTTCGATAATCTTTTGTCTCAGCGCGATGACATACTCGTAAGAAGATTTTGTGTCATCGTCAATATTGTCAGCTGTTATAAGATCATGCAGCAAAGACATTGGGCCGCGCGGTCGCGCGCCAAAGACAAGTTCAAAGGGCGAAAACCCTGTATGTTCATTGGGGACCTCTCTGTACGCGAAGAGGGCCGCGGGTAAAACCCTATCCCAATCCTGAGGATGATCCTCAGTTATCTTCCCTAATAAGTTCTTAAGTGTTCTATTTAGTCGCTCGACCATCCCATTGGACATAGGATGATAGATGCTACTCAAAGATCTCTCTATCTGTAGAGTAGACATTACTTGAGACATGGTATCCGATATCAGTTGGGTGCCATGATCTGATAATATTTCTCCGGGGAATCCCAGCCGAGAAAATATAAGCCAAAGAGCATCTGCAATGTCAGCGGTAGTAATGCTCTTTAGAGGGATAGCCTCTGGCCAACGTGTGCACATGTCTACACACGTTAAGATAAACTGATGTCCTCTAGCAGATTTGATCTTGAATGGACCAATGATGTCTATCGCCATTTTCTGGAATGGACGAATAGGAATATCTGCAGCCTGAATAGGCGCAGCATGACGAGGACCTTTGGATTTGACTTCTTGACATACTTTACAGGATCGACAATAGATCCGTATGTCCTTGTTCACAAAAGGCCAAAAGAAAGCCGCAAGAACTCTTGACTTAGTACGGGAAAAACCCATGTGACCAGCACACTGAGAGTCGTGTGCATGTTGTAAGATCTTAACTCTCAAATTCTTGGGTACAAGAATCTGAGAATGACTTGACTTAGTGGAGTCTTGCACCATACGTACAAGTACGCCATTCTTCATTGTAATCCAAGATTTACAATTTGAATCTTTATTCGGATCACCTTTTGTTACAAGAGTGAAGAATTTCTTAAGAGTCGGATCTTCTTCTTGTTGTTTTATAAACGAGTCACGAGAAATTACCAAGGGATCATCTTGGTTATGCACTTCATTATCTTCAACAGATGAAGTTTCAGGCATATTGAGAGCTTGAGCTCTAGTGACTACTGCATTAGCAGATTGCATATTTTGATTTTCCCAAACGGAAATTTGCTCCGGAGTGCATTCTTTGACTCCGTGAATGCGACCGATGATAAGATCAGCGATCGGATCCGGCAAAAGACATGCGTGTACATCTCCTGTGAAGAAAGGAGTAGCAATCCTAATGATAGCGGTAGAGTATTTCTCTATGGTGCCGCCAAATGTTACGCATTTGACTACTTTGCCTGTAGAATGAGAAGGATCTATGAGTGACTGCCTAACCCCAATAGTTGTGCATCCAGAATCAAAAAGTACTGAGACTGGATTGTCATTTACTAAACCTTTGTGTAAGACAAGAGAACCTCTCCCATCATGCGCGATTGACGCAGGAAGAGCGGGAAGAGGATGGCCACAGCTTAAAGTAGACACTGTGGTTGGCTCAAATAATGTTTTGCATTGGGGGCACTGAGATGCTCTCCCAAAATCAAAAGCGGCACATGCCATATTATTATTAGAGTCATCATTATCTTTATTTTGTTTATAGGCTTCGTGGGACTCTTGCTGTGCAGAGTTCGCCTGGTAATGAGCTTTATGTTTTTTGAATTGTGCTCTACCTCTGTTATTATTGCCTCTGTACTTATCATTGTTTCCACTATTATAACCTCTACTCGGGTTTGAATCATAGCTCCTTTGGTTACTATCATCATATTCATTATAATGAGTATCTCGGTAATTATGATCCTGTTGTCTCCATGAAGGAAAACTTGGATAGTTTCTAGAATGACTTCCTTTGCGAAAGTTCCTGTAATTATGACCACCCCTGAATCGAGGGCTGTCAGCTCTTCTCCAGGTATTCGAAGAAGAACCCTGAAATGATTGGTTACCTTGGTTCTGATAACTGTAATAGTTACCTTTTTTATTAAACCTATTTTGAGGTCCTTGGAATTTGTGAGAGTGATTAGGGTTGTATGGTGTTGCAGAAGCAACTGGCATACCTTCTTTAACCTTACTGTTGCTAATGGCTACGTCCGGATGTGCAGTGACGTATTGGGTACAATACTGTTCCATTTCTTTTAGAGACTTAGGTTTACGCTCATGTAAGAATTCGAGGAAAGGTTTATTTATACTTGACATAATCTTGTCTCTGAGTATCAAGTCCATAAGGGCTTCATAAGTCTTTTCTGTTTTGGATAGCTCAATCCAACGATCAAATGTAAGTCGTGTCCTTGCAATGAATTCTGAGAATTCTACACCTGCCTCAGGCACCATTGTCTTAAACAACTTCCGATAACCCTCTTCAGACAACTGATACTTCTTTAATAAGGCTGCCCTAATAACATCATAGTTATCTTTGTCAGCCTCTTCAACCAAACTTAAACTAGTCAGAGAATCACCTTTCAGATTTTCTGATAACTGGTTAGCATATTGTGATTTGTCCACATTATGTGCTCGACACGAGCGTTCAAATCTGTTTAGCCAGAATGTTATGTCATCACTGGAAGGGTTGAACGCTGGTACCTTGACCTTGTAAGTAAAGGGTTTACCATTACCACTAGATGCTTGATTAACATTACTTATGTTTGTTAACTTTAACTTTTCTAACTCAAATGCTAAAAGTTCTTTTTGGTGTTCATGTTCTCTTATTGCTTTTTTTTCTTGAGCTTCAGCTTGTAATTTTCTCTCTTCTGCAGCAGCCTGTAATTTTTTCTCTTCAGCAGCAGCTTCATCTTTTCTTTTCTCTTTTTCCATTTCCATCTGGAATCTTTTTTCATCAGTCTGTATCTGCAATTTCTTTTGTTCATCCTCTCTTTGTAATTTTCTTTCCTCAGCTTCTAATTTCTTTTCTTCAATCAATGCTTTTCTTTCTTCAGCAGCCAATGCTTTGTCATATTGAGCAACTGCCCATTCTTCTAACTGCTGACCAGTCTTATCAAGAGCCCTGCCTTGTGTGATAAAATAATCCAAGGTAGACATCTTGTCTAATAAGATCAGTAATTTGCAAAAGTAAATAAATTTACTTTCTTAGTCTTAATCAAAGACTTTGTATGATAACTTTGTAACCTGTGAAAAATAGTACTTAACTATCCCAATCACTGTGGGAAACAAGCCTTACAAAGGTCTTGTATAAATCCTTATATAATAACAGCTATAAGTTGCTGGTTCACTCTATAATATAAGTGCAGTGCACCAGAAATAGTGTTTTATATCATCAACTGTGTACCTTTAGTAATAGCAATTAACTATCAGTTGATTCTTGTACATCAATTTATATGATCAACTATATTTTAAATAGTGTATGTCGATCAGGCACAAAACAAAACAGTTATACAGAAAAACATGAAAACATTTGCGGAAATGAAATAAATAAAATTGGAAAAACAATAAAAGATAAACCGCAAGAGGATAACAAATACAAATAACGCCACAGTATATAAATATAAATTGAGAATAGAACTGAAAGATAGAATAGGGTAGACCAACAAATTACAAACAAATCAAAACAAACTAAAGAACAGAGGAATATTACAAAAACAACAATGAGTACAGACTTCACAGCTAACACTAATAGCAACAGCTGTCGCAGCAAATTTTCAATGAAGAAAATTGCACCTATAGAAACGCACACATCAGACCCTCTATTACGTGGGATACTCTGCTGTGTGACACCGCCCAACCGAAACAACAACCCGCTGGATACAAACAAATATCACATATAAATAGTTAAACATAAATACATAAATGCATAAATAGTATGGCAATATGATGTAAATAGAGTGTTGCAGAAAGAATGTGTTGGAATGAAGGCTCAGTTACACTGCCTAATAGTACAGTACTGTGGTACTTTATTAAACAAATACTTCTGGTCTAATTATTTTAAATTCAACACAGAAATAGAAGCTCCATCGTTGATTTGAATGATAACAATCAATGTAGGACTTCTCAGTTCAATAACATTTTCTTTCGCAAACACTGTCAAATATTCTCCAGTCCTGATGTGTAATGTTCTATGTTTCAACCAAGCTCGCTGTGTAACACTGTCAGTTGTATGGCAAATGTCCAATGAACCAAATGTCAACAAACCCTGACCTAGTTACTGCATACTCTCGACAGGACAGGTCACGCTGACATCACTGTAGAGTTGTACTGCTGATGTATTTGTGTGTCGTAACAGACCCCAAGGAACGTCTGGTCTCAGTAGTTTACTTCTCAATATGGTCACTGTGCAGGTTGACCCAGGAAGCTGGCACACCAGTTGTTAAACTCTTTCTTTGTGTGTAGTTGTTAACTCATACTGGCTACTAGTTGTTGAATCATGCTTTATTTGCTAAATGATGTGAATGTCCACCAGTGGATAAATGTAGATGTTGGGACTGGTGTAGTAAAGTGTAACGATTGTCAACTCATCAAACCCAGCACAGTTTTGGTCATACAGGTCATCTTGTCCTGGAACGTGATGAGGCTCCGACAAGAATGTGAGTGTAAACAATGAGTGTGTGTATCTGAATGTCAGTACGCGAATGGTAGAATGATTCGATAGAGTTGACAGGTTGGTAGTACATCACTCATACTCACACTGTTCGAATTCAAGAAGTACTGGAACTACGGTGGTCTTTTTATAACATTTAATGGGACGCACACTTGGACAGTACGTGTATGGTTACAGGAACAAATGTCGACATAGACAGCATAATGTTGATCACAGGAATATCATCTTAAGTTAGCATTCATGCTTGGCAAATATCATAATGGAGCATTCGTAAATAAGCATTCAGCGTTCCATCATGTAAATCATCTGGCTTTACTGACTGGGCACGTCAGACCATAACCAATACATAGGAAGGCTCCTAGACCTAACCTCGTCTAGCGAATATTCCTTCACGTAAAGTTCAATATATATATATTTCATAATATAGGAATCCCAGACATGGGTTCTCACATGTAGCAGTGATCTCTTGGTTCATCGAGCGATAGTACAGGCATCCCTTTTTCTCACTCGATAAATACAAAGTATATGAATTTCAACATGGCTGTTCTCTCTCTCGTGAGCTTCACTCACTATAGAATATAGACCAAAATTAGTCATTCATTAAATGTCCTCATTTCTTCATAGGTTCTCTCATAGAGGTAATTGAATAATATCATACAATCCAGTGCTGATACATAGGAATGTCTTCTTCCTTTGAATGGATATTCTTTTTAAAAGTACCACTGTGCATCTGCTTATCAACAACGATGGCGAAGCCCAAGTTCATAATAAATTGTGGTTTTACCTTTTTATGTGAAATATAACTTTGCCATTCCTTGGCAAAAGAGAATAAACACTGGGGTAAAGTACATACAACATGTCTAAATGATTATCACTTTTCCCCATCCATATATAGATCACTATTTCGGCAAAAAGCCTGCTACAACAAAACTCGGCATCCTCACAGGATGACAGCCATGGATCACACCCTTTGCTCGCGATACTTCCGCTGCATAGCCTTTGACCTTTTCTAGCGACAACCAAATTAGTTCGACTTAGAAATGCAAAGATATCCATATATAAGACAGACTCGTCCTACTCATACAAACACTACGTATAAATTCAGGCCATAGATATACTGAAGCAAGAACAATCTATTCCTACCCAGCCACAGAATAAATCGCAGTAGGCCTAGAGTCGTCTGCGGAGTCCGATCGAAGATGACAGAACTATTTTCAAGGGAAGCAACCCAAAAATGACTTCTCCTTAAGCACTTAAAAAGGAAATACTTTGCTTACCAAAATATTTGCGAACATAAGAATATAAATGTATTATATTGCAAGATAGTAAAAATTGCCCTTTACAGAATGCTATGCCGTCGCGTTGGCTGTTATGCTTTTGTGATTCCGTAACACCTATCTTTGTCTGTATATCACCATTCCGATGCATGTTTTACTGCGGTTATCTTATACTTTCCATTTACCTTATCGGATCAAGTTCCATCTTGAGTGTTTGTTGAAGATCTAGTTCGAGTCGTTAGACAGACATTATGGTCTGACATGTTGTGGCTTGCTGAGATATATGAGTAAACTGTACGAAGTTTGTATCTACAGTCTACAAAGACCTTTTGAAATGAGGCCATATACGAGTATTCAGAATACTGAATGGGTTCTCCCGGTACCTGGAAAAGAAAAGTATTAATCTTGTTATTCTCTCTCTCTCTCTCTCTCTCTCTCTCTCTCTCTCTCTCTCTCTCTCTCTCTCTCTCTCTCTCTCTCTCTCTCTCTCTCTCTCTCTCTGACTCTCTCCCTCCTTCTCCCTCTTTCTCACTCTTCCTTTCTCTCTCTCACTCTTTCTGTTTTCCTCTCCCTGCTATATTCATCGAAAGAGATGATGAAGATCTGGAAAGACCCGGATCTGGACAGAAGAACTTGAGAGGAGTGTGTTCAAGTCCTATAACTGCTTTGTTATTTGAGGGGCACTGTTGTTTTGTGATGATGATTCCTTCATTCATTCATACATTCATTCATACATTCATTCATTCATGCATTCATTTATTCATTCCATTTCAGCTCCAGGTGAAGCATGGGCCTTCAACAACTACACGCCAACCCTTCCTGTCCTGCGCTATACATAAAAGTTCTAACCATGTCTTCTTTATCCACTTCACGTCTGCCTCAATTCCCTTCTCCATCTGTTTCTATGACTACCTCTCTTCCTCTCACCATGGTTGTTTCAGAACAAGGACCGTCTTGTAACACTATCAGCTGGTTGTTCTCAGTGTTTGTCCTAACTAACGCCAACATCTTCTCCTCATATCTTGCTCAACTAGTATATATCTTGTTTTCTTCTCCTTCAGTTCCCTTTGATTATTTTCTCATGCCCTTTTAGTGATCATATTCTGCGCATTACTTCCTCTATTACTCGTTTATTTCATTTATATTAATTTTATTATCAGTCTTTCTTTGTTCTTTTTAATTTTTGTCTGTCTTTTTCAGCTTTCAATGTCTTCTACTTGTTTCCATGGGGCGTTCTTTCTTGCACTGACTCGTTCATTCATTCTTTCTGTCTGTAGGTTGTTTCGTCATGGTACTACCTGAGAAACTACGGCTTCTATCAAGTGTTGTGTTTCCTTTTCTATCCACATTTATAATGCAGTACGGTCCTTTATATGCTCCAGTTTTGACACATATAACATTCCGCTGTTGTCTAGACTCCAGCCCAGGTCGAGGGAGGGCTAACTTTTCTGAGCTGAGCGGGTTGCGGCACTGTGAAAAAAAAAATAATGTAACATTAACAGAAAATATTCATATATTTGTAGACACAAAACTTTGTCCTTGGACGAGATCGTCTTACAAGGGACTTTGGCACAAAGAAGTGAATTTTGTGTGTGTATAAATACAGTATAAATGTGTGTGTGGATTAGATAAGTTGAGCCGCGAACAAAGATAACACACTTTAGTATGGATTACATAACGTTGTCTGGCAAGTATTACCGAACATTTAAAATTGTATATTTCGCCTGGTCTTATCTCGTCTGGGCTTATAAACAGATCAATTTAATGACGAATGAATACATAAAATTATATTCACCACTTGGATGCATGGAGGCATATCTGTAGTCATCCTTATATGACCACCAGCTATGCACAATGCTACAATATACATACGTGGAAGTGAACCTCTGTCTGTGAGGCTAATTACATCCTCATCGACTCTTGAAATCATCCACACACTTCCAGGGATTCCCCTGTGATGAAACTTGTTGAGAACCCAGCATTGCACACCAAGCTTGGAGAAGCCATTTGAGCTCCAGACGTGATTCTTTGGCTTTGACCTGGTTGACTCTATGCAGGAGGATCTCACTATGGACCCAGTGATAGGCAGGGGGAGCTGAGAAGTGGCTCTGTGCAGGACGTGACAATTCCTTGAGAGAGCCCAGCACAGTATTTTAGCTCTGCATAGTTGTAGAGCCCCCTTGGATGACGGGGAATGCACAGTATGCCACGCGCTTCACTACGACGATAGTATTAAACAAAAGTGGAAATAACTCCGTTAAAATAAAAGTTTTAAAATGAGGGAAATAATGAACAGCTGATACCGGTTGTGTTTAATATTTGAAGAGGCGGGCATAGAATGTTGTACAGTGATGTGACGATTAAATCAATGCGTCTCTTCAAGTACAATATAAAAGGAAAACGAGATGGAACGAAGTGAAAGAAGTTAAAGGGCAAAAGAAGACAAAGAACAACACTAATAATAATAACAAAGCAACTATATAGAAGCCGTAACAATAACAATAACAATGAGTAGAATATTCATCATCATTTCCCTTTTTGTTCCCTACAGAGCATGGGGCAACCACTACCTGCGGTCCCTTGTAGGAAGTCTTATTGCCTTTTATTAAAAACGAACAAGTATGCCTTGTCAAGACAATGAAAGGAAGAATTAATGCCAGTGTCTTAACCTTTCACCGTTAGCAGCACATTCGGAAGACTGAGGATCTTGCTTAGAACTCATTTATTCTGAACAAAGTTACTCTACAAATGTGTAAAGTTTAATTCTTGCCCCCGTTTTTTCATGTGATGTAATTCACCCTCCCCTTGATGTACGAGTATAAGGGAAACAATCAGATCAATATTTTATTGCATATGCATATGAGTATTAGTATGACATTACATTAATGCTTTCTCCACTCTTTATGTTACAAATATAATAAATATATAATGACTTGTTGTCAAACTTGTTTCCAAAATAGATCGTGCAAATAAGTCTTTCCTTTATACGCCACCAGTCAGCTTGTATTAAAATTGAAAGAAAAGTCATGAAATCAACCATGTTTATTGCTCTGGCAATAGTGGCTCCCTCTGGGAGCGTTACATTGGGATTTCGTATTGTTAATAGAGGCATAGAACAACCCTTGAATACGGGAAATAAGAAGAACCCAACAGACTACAGAACGTCCGAGTGACAGAGTGGTAGAACGCTGGTCTCTCGCTGCAAAAGTGTGTGTTCGATTCACGGCATCAACACGTTCCAGTCTACCTAGTTGCAAAATGGGTACTTGACTTTGCTCTTGAGTTAGGGACAGCAGAGGCAGTGACGAAGAAAAATTGTCGCCCGCACCTCTCAAAGCTGGACTTAGTATAAAAAAGTCTCTAATACTTCACTCCTCTAAGGCGGTACCTGCATGGGACCACCTTTTTTTAAAGCATAGATTAAGTCAAGAAGAAGGGAAATAAGAATAACCCAACCAACGAAAGCCTAAGATAATGAAAAATCGGAGGAATAATAAGATGAAGAAGCGGTAATGACAGGAAAAAATGGTAAAGAGGTTCCTCGTCTGACAGGACGCAATGCATAATTTATGAGAAACCGGACATCAATAACGAAAACTGACACTTGCTTAAGTTTGACGATACATAACTTGGTTCCAGAGCTGTGCCATCTACGTCACACATTGTTATGACTGGCTCTATGTCTGATGGGTAATCGTACCAGTTCTAAAACTTGAGAATCGATTTACATAACTTTGAGACTGGCTGGGTATGCACACTGAAACGTTCGTTTCTTGGTCACTTAGAAGTAGTGGTCACAATTAAAGAAGCCCTACCCCCTCCTCCAATTTATTTATTATTGATTCTTCTACATTTTCTGTATATTTTTATTCTTATTTTTCTGTATATTTTTTTCTTCCCACTCTTCGTCACTTTCTTGCCCATCTTGATTTATTTCTTGCAATTTTTCATATTTCTTGTTCTGTTTTCCTTACTCTTCTTCTTCAAGTTAAATGTGGAATTGATGATAAGAACCAGACAAGGGCCAGTGGAACAAGAGCTGAGAAGAAGACGCTGGCGATGGATAGGACACACATTGAGGAAACTTGTTGATAGCATTACAAGGCAATCCTTGTTCTGGAATCCACGTGGAAAGAGAGGCAGAGGTAGACCAAAAAATACATGGAGAAGAGAACTGGAAACAGAGGTGAAAATGATGAGGAAAACATGGAAAGAACTTGAGCGGATGGCACAGGACAGGAAGACTCGGCATGTGTTTGTTGAAGGCATATGTTGTCGACGACACTGCTTCAAATGTACTCGCCAGGGCTCAAACCTGGATCACCCGATCGTCAGCGTAGTGTGGTAACCATTACGCCAGCGCGGCTCCCGCAGGCAAAGAATGAATAGTACTACTGCTCACTCAGGCGTATCATACGAGGAGGCTAACATGAGGTTGTGTATGAGGCTGGCAACCTCATCACATAAAATAGCTACAGCGGAATCTACTGCTGCAAAAACACATGAATGCTTTGGTGCAGGATTTTTACAAACGGGGTGGTTGTTGTGGTTGGTACACGCTCCATATGGAGTGAAAAGGGAAATGATGAAGATGATGAAGATGATGATGGTGATGATGATGATGAAGATGAAGATGATGATATTGATGAAAATGATGATGATGATGATGATGATGATGATGATGATGATGAAGATATTGATAAAAATGATGAAGATGATGATGAAGATGATGCTGATGATGAAGATGATGATGAAGATGATGAAGAAGATGAATATGACGAAGATGACGATGATGATGAATATGATGAAGATGGTGAAGATGATGAAGAAGAAGAAGATGATGAAGATGATAAAGATGGTGAAGATGATGATGATGATGATGATGAAGATGATGAAGATGATGAAGAAGATGAAGATGATGAAGATGACGATGAAGATGATGAAGATGATGAAGAAGATGAAAATGATGAAGATGATGAAGATGATGATGATAAAGATGATGATGATGATGATGATGATGATGATGATGATGATGATGATGATGATGATGATGATGATGATGATGATGATGATGATGATGATGATGATGATGATGAAGACGATGATGATGATGAAGGTGATGAAGATGATGAAAATGATGAAAATGAGAGGGAGGATTACTAACACTATGCCTTTTTTAACAGGTCATTCTCTTTTGCAATAGCTACCTTTTTTTGTCTGGTTCGTTCTTTTATTTATATCTTTATTTATTTCTTCCCAAATTTCCTTCATACAAAAAAATTACCTTGTGTTTGTAGATAAACATTGTTTGCAATTCCCGTGATCGTCCATTCTGCCACTTATTCAGCCTGTGACAGTAAGTTTTATGTTAAGATATTTGTTATTATGCCATCATCTGATAGTACCATACCGCTGGCGTCTGTGATCATGAATGTTCGCAACATTGGCTCCTTGGCGTTGGTTTTCATTTCGGTTTCAATTCGCTGTCGTGCTATTTTACCACACTCGTATGTTCCCTCCTCTGTCTTCTGTTTCCGGTTGTGACTGTATATCCTAGCTTTCTTCTTCTGGTAACATTCCTAAAGATAATAATGAGAGTAATAAGTTGTCTATGCGCGCTGCGCCTCATTCAGGATTGGTTTTACATTTTTTTAAACTTTAGACCTTTATTTTCGTATTCTGCCCCTACTATATTAATTGTCCGGCTGGTGACTTGTGTGTCCAGCAGCAAGGAAGCGGTACTGAAATGTATTAAAACGTAGCTGTACCTTCTCAGCTATCTGTTCGGGCTAAAGTAAAAGATGATGTGACTGGCTGGAGACAATTTTCAAGTGTTATACCAGCAATGTTCTCATAAGTTTATTTTTCCTTCTAACCGAGCAATCTCGTGCGAGAGACAAATATGTTTTATGTCGGCCACCTTATGCTCTTAGCAGCAGACACGACATGCACGAAGCAGACGTGAAATAATATCCCTTAGATAAATACAGGCACCAGTTATTGTCAGTTCAAACTTCCCTCACGTTGGATGAATGTGCTGCATTATTAATATTTGTTATCTCGTGAAACAATTTATAAAGATTGGCGACACATAAATAAAAAAAATATGGTGTAGATAGAATTTTTCGAAACAAATCGAATCCCAGGGTCCAGCGTGTGGTTCAAATGTGACTCAAGTATCCTGTAAACCAGTGGTTCTCAAGCTTTTTGGCTGAGATACCCCCTGAAGGGTAGACCAAGGCCTCATGTACTGCCTCAGTTTATCGTAGGCACAGAACGCTAAGAAAGGGGCGTTTTTCTGTTGTCTGCATTTATGTATGCATTGTATTATTGTGGAATTTTTTTTTAATCATCGCTTTTCTTAAAATTTCTATACTTAAAAAACAGTATTATTATTATGACTCCATATTATAAAAAGCCCTGTGTAGTTCCCGGGGGCCTCAGAAAAGACAAAGAAATAATATGACTACAGAACCATCAAGCATGTCGTACAAGGAGAACAATATGATGTTGTGCATGGGGCTGGCAATCTCATCATGTCAAACAAATCACTACAGAAACCATCACTACAAGATCATGTGACTACTTAGTGCAGGCTTCCTACAAGGGGACCAGCTTCAGTTGTGGCTCCATGCTCCGTAAGGTTCACAAAGGGAAAATGATGATGATATTAAATATTTTGTTGAAATTAGGTATCGATGCTGATAATGGAAACTACTATCCCTTGTCTTCATCATTTTTTTTTTAATGTAAAACTTTTGCCTCGTTTTGGCGAGGCGCGTCCCGTTCAACCTAGTCGGTTATATTAGGGCGCATGTCCAAATATAAAAGACCCTTAGGTCTCGGGGGATAATTACAGGTCTACATCATGCTCATATCAATAACATAGCAATAACATAGCAATAACATAGCAATAACATATCAATAACATAGGAATAACATAGCAATAACATAGCAATAACATAGCAATAACATAGCAATATTATAAATATGCGTATATCATTTCAAATCTGAATCAGGGGTTCTTAACATTTGTTGTGCCATGGACACATTTGATTCACCCCCTAGACCCGATTCTTGTACCACCAAGGGGTCAATGAATCACAGATTAAGAATCCCTGACATAAATGATTTTCAGTTATTTGATATACTCGTATATTTACTAAAAACAAAGCAAATAAAAACCCCGCCATTGTTGATGCATTTCCGAAGTACTCACTGGTACCTCCGCGTATCCACAAGTTGAGAACAAAGACTGTAAGCCTATTGAACACAAGAGCAGCCTATATCTGTGAATTAGTATGAAATCAGCAACAACAACATCGATGAACATTTTACCAGTGTAGGAAAAAGTAAAGATTTATTTACGTTGTCTTAGGAAGGATATTGCGGACTGTGTTAGCAAAGTCATACCAAGGACAAAACGACTGTGTGATTTATATACACACGACAAGTATACACACGTGTGACGACTATCTGTTGTCAAGACACTCTAAAACAGCGGTTGTGTCAGCTGTGTTGTTTGATAAATATTTTATTCGGCCGTGTGTAAAATCTTGGCATACCAGCGCTTTCCCTAGGGCGGCCAGCATGAAGGCCTGCCAGATTGGCTTTTTTTTCATTTTTTTTTTTTTTCTTCAAATTTTTTAACTGAAATACTAGGTCATGTACTGTAGTGATATGTGATTTTGATATATCATTTTTTTAAGCGGTATTCACTAGTCAAAATAATTAAATGTTTCCGTTGTACCTCAAGTTTGTTTTGTATTTCTTTCATTACTATTTTTTCCTGCACGTTTTCCTTAGGAATCGATAAACGATGTCAAACATATTGGTTTGGTTTTTAAGGTTCATCTTCATTTCACACGCACAACTCCACCAGTGCTCCGATCTTCTCCCTTAGATCACACGCACAACTCCATCAGTGCTCCGATCTCCTCCCTTAGATCACACGCACAACTCCATCAGTGCTCCGATCTCCTCCCTTAGATCACACGCACAACTCCATCAGTGCTCCGATCTCCTCCCTTAGATCACATAACGAGGATTTCGGCATATTGCACTAACTGTGTAGCACTGGCCAGGATCCCAATGTGGGTAGATTTCATAATGTTTAAATTTTGCCAGCTGGTCGTATAACCTACTATTTATGATTTTCAACTGCCGAGGGATTTTTAACTTGTGCACGGGACCTACTATTTTTCGCCCTTTTCCTAGAAGGCTAGGCATCCGATCTCGCTACCCAGGAGATCAAGGGGCGTATTACATTATTAGGACGCACTGGTTCTGAACAATGTGTTCATAAATTATATTCCCTGTACTGGGAAGCGAACCTGGTACCTTTAGAATTCGTGGCGGATGCCATACCTCTTAGCTACTCCAACCCCCGTAAAAAATATATTAATATAGTTTAGCTGAATGTATTGTAAATCGTTGTCCGTGGTGGATGGATGCGTAGGTAGTTTTCGGATGTGTAGAAGGAAAAATGTGTGGAGCGTAACATTAAATCGTCAACAGAGGTGACTGTAACAACTAATAATACCAAGTTCATGAATAACTGGACCATTGAAATTGTACCAACACTACACTTTACCACAGACAGACGATGAGGTAGAGAGATCGATGTCAGAATTAAGCAAGCTTCACTTCGTGAGCTGAATCGAAAGCCGATCATAAGACCGCTTTGTGACACTTCACAGTTTTATAAGCAGTGAACCACACGCGTGTTTGATAAAATACTGGTTGTGGAGTTTAAGTGGTAGGGCACGACCACAAACTTAGGACTAGGGGCACGAACTAACCAAATAACTAGTGGAACAAGTCGTGCTGAAAAACACCTTGAATATGGATAGTACATACATGTAACATGAAAATCTCTTGTGTAGAATAATAATATAAAGGATAAAAACAACTTTGATACTAAATTAGATATTTACTAACACACATATAATTTCCAGTCAAGAAAATTTAGACACAGAAAACCCAAAAGTTTTTTTTTTTTTTTAATTAAAGCTACGAGCGAACCTTCGTTGGTCCTGTGTATCAGATTTTGTTTGAATAAACCACTCAACAACACACAACACCACTCAACAACACACAACACCACTCAACAACACACAACACCACTCAACAACACACAACACCACTCAACAACACACAATGCTTTCTCCTGTGGATTCATTATGACTGAGGAGAGAATGACTAATGAAGATCTGACAAAACAATAAAAATGAAGATGAGAAAACGTGTCAAAACTTGGTATTCAGAAAAAAACTTAATGCGTTTCCCTGTAAAATGGGACAACCCCAGTATTTCTACACTTCATGGATGACTTTTTGTTATGGATGTAAGCTATAAAGATAATTTTCTGACACCCTGTATAATAAATCGATAACCGCATTGTGATGTGTAAAAAGCTGTTTGGCGTAGGAACTTAAGGGTTAACTAAGAGCGCTTATTCGATCCCTGTTAAAGCCTTTCTAGTTGCCATCTCTCTTTTTAAATGATCGTACTTCTCCCGTCTTAGGCTTTATCTCTGACTTAAGCCTTTGAAATGTATATAGACTCGCACGAGTATAAATATTTTATTGTTACAGGGGTTACATAATTCTTTTTCAAGTGTGGATTTAGCAAGCAGAGAGAGAGAGGGAGAGAGAGAGAGAGAGAGAGAGAGAGAGAGAGAGAGAGAGAGAGAGAGAGAGCGAGTAATATGTGTATCGGGAAGACTATACTGGTCTGCATAGCTGGTTTCTAGATGTAGATAAATTTTACATGTGCTACATTACGATAGGTAAGACTGTAGCAATTCGAAAGGTAGAGATGTAAGAAGTAAAGTTAGCAGGTAAGATAGGTTGGTAGGTAGACAGGTATGTAAGTAGATAGGTAGGTAAGTGAATAAGTAGGTTGGTAGTGCGTAGGTAGGTAAATATGAAGGCAGATGAATAGGTAGGTGGGCGGGTTTGCGACTGGGTTGGTGTGTAGGTAGGTAAGTAGGTGTGTAGGTAGGTAAATAAGTAGGTAGGTAGGTACTTGCTGGGTAGATATGTAGGTGGTAAGTGGGACCTAAGACGCATCAAAAGTGGAATGCAGTCAGCGACCCATCTCTGACTGCTTGCGTCAGGGTCAGCGAACCAGAGCTGACCAAGACCCTACTCCACCTCCAAGTGGTGGTCCTAGAAACAGGCTGCATCACTGCAGTCTGGCTGAGAGAGTAGGGATCGAAGTGGGAAGGCAAAACCGGTCCTAAAAAATGCCGTGCGGAAGTCGGATGTGTCGGGCCGATAGGCGCAGATATCGCAGCTTTGCTGTAAACGGCGACACAACGCAACCAACGACTTTTTCAGGACGAACGCAGAAGAAGAAGGTGGAAAGTGTGTACGTAAGTAGGTAAATAGACAAGCAAGAAGGCTATGATGTTACAGGCTCGTTTACTTGTAGTATCTTCCAATAACAATAATTTATTATTACGCAAATTATCACCCGGGAAAAATGTTAATACAAAGTGTGTATATTATACCAGTACTTATGTGGTGAATTAGTTGTTATTATTGGTTACAATATTATATTAAGGGTATCTGATGTGAGGTCAGCTATGCAAGTCCCTGAGGTTTATTAAATACAAATAAGTTTACAGGGTACTTGTCTGCTTCCACCACGACCTCACCCGATTATATATCTTCCCCTACTGAAGTGTATTGGTGTGTGTAGGGTGTCTAGCAAGTGTCTGGGGTATATGCAATGTGATGAAATGTATGAACAAGACAACAACTACACCTATTACTAATAAACAATGATTAACCAAGTCACTGGGTAAAGTTTGGAATGTAACTTATTTTTTTATAATTTATTTTCCTGTATCTAGTTATTTTTCTGACACAGGAATAATCAACTCAACATGATAATGAAATTATTTACAACCAATTATTTTACAACTGTCATTGAGTCGGTGTTAGCCCACAATTATTTATATGTCTCAAACTGGGAAAATGTCAAGTATCTCTTGCTCCTAGAAACGGGTACAAGTTTATTGAACGTTTTTGTTCCTCACTGTCTGATACACTATCTTTTGTGAAAACTGAGAGAGTGGATTGTTTGTGATATCAATTTCCCAGACAAGTCTTATCTGAGGTCTCTGGAACCAGGCTGGTTGAAGTATGTATAAAACGCCAGCATCCGCTGCCAAGACACGATTCTGCTTCTATAGGTCAATCACTGTGTAGGCACTCAGTAGTTAGGCCTCACTGCAGAACTTAGGGACAGGTGTTAGATCACCTGGGCTCACTTTCACTCGTAGATGAAACTCTGGAACAATACAAATGTGTCCCACTCAGCATCTAATAATCTCTCTCTTTCATTATTCTAACATGGCAATATCCTCAGACATCAGTATGGTAATGTTGCGTGATAAATTCTCGCAACATCGTTTTATTTCAATATCTATTTTATAACGCAAGGGCAACAACTGCTTGAAATTTATAGTCACTTTTCTCGGTAAGCATTTGTCTTCTCGCGTTGGTATCGAATGCAGTTAAGTTTGAGCTGTGGTCATTTTGCGCTGGACTGCGCATGACTTGTCTTGCTTCTGGGTCGATCGGTTTCCGCCCACCACTAGTGGAGTGAGCGATTTGGAATGGCGAAAGAGATGCCTCGTTGAAGAGGGGATCTCCGCTTTTTTTTTGTTCTGTCAGGGATGTGTAGTCCTCTTATGGATATTTCGTTTATTCGAGATAATACCTCTAGTGTATTTGCACATGCCGGGAGGCATAATATTTCTGTGTATTTCCGGAAGGCAAGGTAAATTAACATTTTCATTAACTCTATCGATTTTTGGTCGTGAACGATTTCTGGTTCATAGCCTGTCTTCGAAAGTCGTCGTCACGAGATGTTTTCCTAGCTCACATGTCGCTGTATTGTGCTGCATCGGTTGATGCAGGTTCCAAGGACCATTACTTGCTACTTTGTTAAATGAACTAGGTTTGAAAAACCTTTATTATCTAGAGGATATTTTTGAGGACATTATTTATACTTCGGCAGACGTGTCTGTCTTGCTGAAGTCAGACTAAGGAGAGTGAACTGATCTCATATATCTGGTTATCTCCTGGCTGTTATAGAAAAGGATGGAGTTTTTCACCTGACTACATTTACAGCACTATGAAATATAACATGCATCTGACTCATCATTGTAATGCTGTCTACCGTCTATTGCTGTATTGAATGTTGCTGTGATAATGACTGTTTGATGTGTCTACATATTCGCGTAACCATTTTGTCACTGTGGCGTCCACAATAAATAATGAAGAAAAACGTCAACGGCTGTTACAAGAATCATTGACTTTATACGTCGTGAGTTTACTGACGTCCTATGTGGATTGCCCTGTTATTTTTGTATGAACATTGTTTTGACTGAACACATCTGCACACCACACAAAACCAGACATGCGGATACCATCCATCATCATATGGCATCACGCATCATTTGGTGGCCATAAGCTGGTTTGATTCTGGTACCAGCAAACACGGGGTCCCTTACCCACTTCATTTTCAACAAGAATTCATCAGCATCCTTCAAGAAATTAACATTCTTCAATACAGTCAACATCTTCAAAATTTTCAAAGTACTCGGCGTTGCCCGGTAAAAGTCAAAATTTCAACTTTTTGACGGAAACAAGAATTTGACAGTACCCGGCGTTGTTACATGTTGCCGGATAACTCGGACTGCTGTTATCTTTTACGCAAGTCAAGCAAGTTGCTGCTGTCAAGGTTCCAGTGCTGTCGTTTTTGTGAAGGTCAAGTGCCGGTTGAAACGGGTTGTTTTCTGAAGAAGGCCAAGTACCGATTTCCATCAACTTACTTTTGGATTAGAAGGTCAAGTGCCGAAACAACTCAACACACAGTATTTCAGAAGCTCTTGTACCATCGTGTTAGCAGTGGAAGCAGTTCAGATGTGCCATCATCGTTGGAGCTTCGCTCTTTAGGACGTTGATTGACATCCGTTTTTTCTGCTGTTCTACGATTGGAAGCCTATAAGTTAAGTGGCCTGTTTGTATGTAAACTGTGCCCTTATACTTCTGCTGAGTCTTCTGTGTATCATCTCATTCTATATGTTATATGTTTATATGTTATTCGTATATTTATATGTTTATATTTCAGCGGGTTCTCGGTTGGGTGGTGTCTCCGTTAGATTATGCCACGTCATAGAGGTCGTCTATTGTGAGCGTTTTCTGTAAGGTTTGCAAATTTCCAATACTGGAATTTGCTAAGCGACTTCTGTTGCTATTTATGTTAGCTGTGATGACATGTTTTAATATTGTTTTCGTTATTATTTCGCATTCTTTAGTTTTGTTTTGATTTGTTTGTATTTGTTAGCCTACTCTTGTCTATAATTTAGTTTCATACAACATTTTTGTTTATACACTGTGGTGTCATGTATTTTGTTTAATTCTATCGCAGATATCGTCACATTTTTTGTGATATTTCATTAATTTCTGCTTTATTTTTAGTTGATTTCTGCGAAAGTTTTTGTATTGTTGCTGATCTTTGTTATTGTTTACATTGTTATTGTTTACATTGTTTGTATTGTTTACATTTTCAATGTTTACATTCTGCATGTGTTTACATAGTCATTGTTTACAGTTATAGTAATTAGTTAATGGGCTATGCTAATGCACTGTTACTACTACACTGATGATAAATGAATGATGAATAGTGTCGTGCACTATTGAATGAGAAGTGCACTTATGATCAAGAATTGAGTGCTGATATTTCATATACAAGTTCTTTGATTGGAGACTTGTTTCCCACAGAGACTGGGATAATATAAGGTGATGTGAATATACAAGTGCTTAATTAAGACTTGTTACACTTAGGTTTGAAATAAATTAGTTAATTATTTCAGGTTTTGGACTTATATATTACTCATCATGTCTACATTTGAGCACTTTATTGAGCAGGGTAAATTGCTTGGGAAGACTGGTGATAAGTTAGAAGAATTTGCAACTGCTCGATATGATAAAGCAATGGAAGCTGAACAAAAGAAACTGCAGATGGAAGCTGAACAAAAGAAACTGCAGATGCAGGTGGATGAAAAGAGATTCCAAATGGAAATGGAAAAACAAAAAAGGGAATCAGAAGCTGAGGAAAGAAAACTCCAGCTACAGCTAGAAGCTGAAAGACTTCAAAAAGAGGCTGAGAATAAAAGACTTGAAAAAGAGGCTGAGAATAAAAGACTTGAAAAAGAGGCTGAAAATAAAAGACTTGAAAAAGAAGCTGAAAATGAAAGACTTCAAAAAGAGGCTCAGGCTGAGGAAAGAAGATTACAGAGAGAGTCTGATGAGAGGAAAGAGAAAGCAAAAATGGAACATGAAGAAAAGGTCTTAGCTTTAGAGTTGGAAAAATTGAAATTGACGAGCATGAGTAATGGTAATGATTCAAACAAGGGTTCATCTTCTGGTAAGGCTAATAATGATACTTTTAAGATTAAGTTACCAACATTTAGTCCTTCCAGTGATGACATAATGTTCTATCTGGACAGATTTGAACAAGCATGTACAGCTCATAACATAGACAAAGCAAAATATGTTTATCAGTTATCAGGGATACTGACAGGTAAAGCTCTAAGTATATTAAATATGGTGGATGAACCTGACAAGAACAATTATGAGGTTGTCAGGGCCGCTTTGTTAAAGAAATATCAGCTTAACGAAGACGGCTATCGTCTACAATTTAAAAACATGTTACCTGAAAATGGAGTTGAATTCTCCGAGTTTATTGCAAGAATACGCATTACTTTCTCACGATGGGTTGAACTATCTAAGACGGAAAAAAATTATGAAGGACTTATGGACTTAATACTTAGAGACAAAGTCATGTCGTCTGTCAATGAGTCTTTCCTTGCTTTCCTTCATGAACGTAAACCTAAAACAATAAAAGAAATGGAAGATTTCTGTTGCCAATACGTAACTGCACACCCACACATAACCATGGGTAACTCTAAGGTGAAAGAAGGTTTACCAGTTGCTTCGGCAGCTCCGTATGGTCAAAACTTTGCTCGTAGATTCCAACAAAATTTTGATAGAAAGAGTAGCGGTAATTTCTGTCAAAATCATGGAAACCAATTTCATGGTGATTCATCTTCGAAGAATTGGAGACAACCTGATAGTGGTCGTTACTATCACCCTAATAATTATAAGCATTTCAAAAGAGGATATGGTAATAGAGGTTATTCCTGCCGAAGACCTCAGAACCAAACAAATAGATGTTCGCATCAATGTGAACATGATAGTAATCGTGGAAACTGGAATTCGAACCAGGATAACAATTACAATAGAGACAATAATAACTGCAGAGATAATAATAACTTTGATAACTTCAGAGGTAATAATAGTCGGGGTAGATCTCAACACAAAAAAAAGAGATATCAGCAGGCTAATGCTGTACAACAGGAAACTGAGGGAGCCTGTAATCATGTTGTTGATAGTAAAAACTTTGACGCTGTCACTGGTTCTGCTTTTGACTTTGAGAGAGCAAACAAATGCCCCCAATGCAGTACTTTATTCGAACCGGGTACCATAACTACTTTGAGTTGTGGTCACCCACTTCCCGCTCTTCCTGCTGCTGTTGCGCATGACGGGAGGGGTTCTTTAATCCTACATAAGGGTCTTGTTAATGATACTCCGGTCTCACTACTTTTCGATTCCGGATGCACCACTATTGGTGTTAGACAATCGCTTGTAGATCCATCTTGTGCTACAGGAAGGGTTATTAAATGTGTCACATTTGGCGGCACTCTAGAAAAATATCCTACTGCTGTAATTCGCATTGCCACTCCTTTCTTTACTGGAGATGTGCATGCTTGTCTCTTACCTAATCCTATTGCGGACCTTATTATTGGTCGTATTCACGGAGTTAGGGAGTGTACCCCACAGCAGATTGCTGCTTGGGAAGATAATAACATGCAAGCTACAAATGCAGTAGTTACAAGAGCACAAGCTCTACAAACACCCGAAACTTCACTGAATAGTGATAATGAAGTTGATAGCCAAGATAGTCACTTAGTGATTACTCGTGACTCTTTCATAAAATTGCAAGAAGAAGATCCTTCTTTAAAAAAATTCTTCGTTCTTGCGAAGAAAGGTGATCCGAATCAGGATACAAATAGAAAATCTTGGATTGCAATGAGAAACGGCGTACTTGTACGTATGGTACAAGATTCGACTACGTCGGCACATTCGCAAATTCTTGTTCCCAAGAGCATGAGAGTGCAAATATTGCAACATGCTCATGACTCGCAATGTGCTGGACATATGGGTTTTGCCCGTACGAAGTCGAGAGTCCTTGCGGCTTTCTTTTGGCCTTTTGTCAATAAGGACATTCGTATTTACTGCCGATCATGCAAGGTATGTCAGGAGGTCAAATCTAGAGGACCACGACATGCTGCGCCTATCCAGGCTGCTGACATTCCTATTCGGCCGTTTCAGAAAATGGCCATAGATATTATTGGCCCTTTTAAGGTCAAGTCGGCCAGACGACATCAGTTTATCCTTACATGTGTCGATATGTGCACACGTTGGCCAGAGGCTATTCCTCTTAAGAGCATATCTACTACAGATATCGCAGATGCTCTTTGGTTGATATTTTCTCGCTTGGGGTTCCCCAGAGAAATATTGTCAGACCATGGCACTCAACTCATATCTGACACTATGTCACAGGTAATGTCTACCTTACATATTGAACGATCTCTCAGTAGTATCTACCATCCTATGTCTAATGGGTTAGTTGAGCGTCTGAATAGAACGCTCAAGACTTTGCTTGGTAAGATAACTGAAGATCATCCTCAAGATTGGGACAGGGTTTTACCCGCGGCTCTCTTTGCCTATAGAGAAGTCCCTAATGAACACACAGGGATTTTCTCCCTTCGAACTTGTCTTTGGCGCGCGTCCACGCGGCCCTATGTCTTTATTACACGATCTCATCACTGCCGATGATATTAGCGATGAAACTCAATCCTCATATGAGTATGTCATTGCTCTTAGACAAAAGATCATTGAGGCATGTAAGCTAGCAACTGCTTCATCAGAAATTGCTAAAGAGAAGGCAAGGCAGTTTGCTAACAAGAATAGATGTCTACGACAACTTTGTCCAGGTGACAAAGCATTCATCCTACTCCCCAGTAGGGAAAATAGACTTCTTATTGCATGGAAAGGTCCGTATGCAATAGTCTCTCGGATTTCCGATGTTGACTATGTGGTCGATATTGAGGGAAAGCATAAAACTTTCCACATAAACATGCTTTCGGAATTTCACGAACGTCCGGACTATTTGCTGCCTATTTTCCAGGCAACGGATGATGCTCCTGCACCTCACGGTCATTATTCATCCCTGTCTGTCATTCAGGATGAGGAAGCTACCTTCTCTGATGTCAACCTTCCCCTTCCAGTGGTTCCATTACATTCCACGGAATCTTGGAAAAACGTTTCTGTTTCTCCTAATCTTTCTGGTGACGAACATCGACAAGTCTCGTCGATGTTACAAACATTTCAGGATGTTCTCACTGACATTCCTGGACACACAGATGTCATAGAACATGACATAATTCTTACCGACAATAATCCAATTAGGGTTAGGCCGTATCCTATTCCTATACACTTTCAGTCGCAAGTGGAAAAGGAATTGGATGAAATGATTCAATTAAATATAATTGAACCATCGACTTCACCATATTCTTCTTCCATGGTTATTGTCCGGAAGAAGGATAAGAACATACGAATTTGTGTTGATTATCGCAAATTGAATCAGGTCACAAAGTTCGATGCTGAACCGATGCCTTTGTTAGAAGATCTACTGATTAGACTTTCTAATTCTAGATTCTTCACTAAACTTGACTTGTCTAAAGGTTATTGGCAAGTGCCTTTAGCAGAGCATGCCAAACCTCTTACTGCTTTTTCTACACCTAGGGGTCTATTTCAATGGAATGTTATGCCTTTTGGTCTCATGAACGCCCCTGCCACTTTCGTTCGCATGATGCGTCGAATTCTGTCACATCGTTCGGATGTCATCGCATACTTAGATGACATCTGTCTCTTCAGTGATACCTGGGAAGATCACTATTTAGGGTTATATGACTTACTGTCCACTCTACGTGAGAATAATTTGACAGCAAAACCTTCTAAAGCTTTTGTTGGTTTTGGTGAAATCTCTTTCCTGGGTCATCGTGTTGGTCATGGTCTCTTGAAGACAGAAGACCACAATACTTCCAAAATACTGAACATCTCTGTTCCTAAAACGAAGAAACAAGTTAGGAGTCTCTTAGGTTTAATTCAATTTTATGGGAGATTTATTCCAAATTTATCTTCGATCATGGCACCTCTATCAACATTGTTGAAGAAAGGTTCGCCTAATCTGGTCCGTTGGTCTGAAGAATGCCAATCTTCACTAGACCAAATCAAGAATATATTTTCTTCTCCTCCCATCTTAAGATTACCTACTCTTGATAGGACTTTTGTTCTTCGGAGTGATGCTTCATCCACTGGGATTGGAGCAGCACTGATGCAAGAATATGCAAATACTCTGCATCCTGTTATGTACATTTCTAGAAAACTAAATGCGGCAGAGAGGAACTACTCGGTTTTAGACCGTGAGTTGTTAGCGATGGTTTGGTCAATTCTAAAACTACAAAGATTCCTCCTGGGCGCACATTTCATTCTAGAGACTGATCAGAAAGCTCTTACAGCTATTCAGACTAAGAATTTGAAGAGTTCGAGATCCACTCGATATGCTATAGCTCTTCAACCTTTTCACTTCACGGTACGAGCTATCCGTGGTGCGGATAATGTGATGGCTGACATTTTGTCTAGATGCCCACATGACTCCAACTAATACTTCTGTCCTATATTTCCATATATTACAGAGTAATAACACACCTATATTTCTACAATAGATTAGCACATCTGTACTCACTTTATATGTACACACTATCGTGCTTTGTTGTCATCTTCTTCTGTTCGTTTTTTAAGATGATAGACGAGGACTGAGTAGTTAATATAAGGGCCGTTAGTTTACTAAACAGCCACAATTATTAATAATGTATTGTACCTTATGAAGCATATTAGTTATTAATTAGCATTATATTGCTTGTACTTTCTCAGAATGTCATTGTTGAGCTGAGGACTTACCTTACTAGTATCAAGCATGACGAGTTCTAGATTGTGTACTTACCCTCGGAATACCAGAGCATATGTCCTGGATCGTCATGTAGTTTAACTTTACTATGTACTTATGTCATTACATGTCAAAGAATGTACTATTTAAATTTTCCTATCAGATTTGTACATCCATTTTTAAAGACAATATTAGAGTATGCTGTTTAATGATGATTATAGTAACTTGCATACGTATATTGTGTTTACATGCTAACGTGATGTGTGTTGGTGACACCTCCCCGATGTGAATATTTTTTGAGACATATTTATTTTTCTGTTGAGGTATATCCTCACCAGACACTCTATAATTAGCCTATTGTTTGGCAATTTAGTTAATTATCAGCGCATAATTCGTGCGTTTTGAGCCGCTTATCGCATGCTCTTTGATATTTAAAAAAAAAATATGTTCCACATTTTTTTTTTATCGGGAGGAGGTGGTGATATGTTGCGTGATAAATTCTCGCAACATCGTTTTATTTCAATATCTATTTTATAACGCAAGGGCAACAACTGCTTGAAATTTATAGTCACTTTTCTCGGTAAGCATTTGTCTTCTCGCGTTGGTATCGAATGCAGTTAAGTTTGAGCTGTGGTCATTTTGCGCTGGACTGCGCATGACTTGTCTTGCTTCTGGGTCGATCGGTTTCCGCCCACCACTAGTGGAGTGAGCGATTTGGAATGGCGAAAGAGATGCCTCGTTGAAGAGGGGATCTCCGCTTTTTTTTTTGTTCTGTCAGGGATGTGTAGTCCTCTTATGGATATTTCGTTTATTCGAGATAATACCTCTAGTGTATTTGCACATGCCGGGAGGCATAATATTTCTGTGTATTTCCGGAAGGCAAGGTAAATTAACATTTTCATTAACTCTATCGATTTTAGGTCGTGAACGATTTCTGGTTCATAGCCTGTCTTCGAAAGTCGTCGTCACGAGATGTTTTCCTAGCTCACATGTCGCTGTATTGTGCTGCATCGGTTGATGCAGGTTCCAAGGACCATTACTTGCTACTTTGTTAAATGAACTAGGTTTGAAAAACCTTTATTATCTAGAGGATATTTTTGAGGACATTATTTATACTTCGGCAGACGTGTCTGTCTTGCTGAAGTCAGACTAAGGAGAGTGAACTGATCTCATATATCTGGTTATCTCCTGGCTGTTATAGAAAAGGATGGAGTTTTTCACCTGACTACATTTACAGCACTATGAAATATAACATGCATCTGACTCATCATTGTAATGCTGTCTACCGTCTATTGCTGTATTGAATGTTGCTGTGATAATGACTGTTTGATGTGTCTACATATTCGCGTAACCATTTTGTCACTGTGGCGTCCACAATAAATAATGAAGAAAAACGTCAACGGCTGTTACAAGAATCATTGACTTTATACGTCGTGAGTTTACTGACGTCCTATGTGGATTGCCCTGTTATTTTTGTATGAACATTGTTTTGACTGAACACATCTGCACACCACACAAAACCAGACATGCGGATACCATCCATCATCATATGGCATCACGCATCAGGTAACTAAACAATTAGTTAACGTTCTCAATTTGGTTGGTACCCCCTTCTGGATAAATAACTTTCAAACCACCGTTTGACATTTTCCTTGATAAAGGAAACATTTTACATTAATACTATCAAGTCATGTACAATCACGGTGACTTGCTGAAGAAGACGGCCAGTGATCTTCCTGGTCTTATGTCATAACACAACTTTTTCTTTTCATCATAAATATTTAATTTTCTTTTCTCCCCATATGGCAGAGAGCCTGCCTGGCTTTTCTACACCAGGTTAATACTGTTTCCTAACAACGCTGTGAAACAACACAGAGTTTTGATGTTAGCTTCCCTCCAGATAAATGTGTCCCCTTTTAGGTTCATACAAATTCAATAATGCATACATGATACAAATGACAATATAAATGTTAATATAAAGGTTTTCATAATTACCGCAATCAAAGAAATCTACACACTAAGTTGTTGAATAGGGCGATATATGGTAACAAATCCAGATCGCTGCCTGTGCAGAATTAGCAAACAAGACAGTACTCTTTCCTTGTCTTAAAACAACTTCTTTAGTGTATAAATTTTAGTTAACAAGTGGCCCCGAATACCAACTACTAATTGGTTTTATACAACCGTTTAGTCTAGTACACTACAGCCAATCAGAGACTGTTTAATGAATAGCGTTCCTTTTCAAATAAAACTGACCTCAAATATTCAAATTAAGGACTCCTTCCCCGTTTACCCCACCTACCTACGTTTACCCCACCTACCTACGGGCGAAACTGAGAAAGATTTTCAAGTCTATCTGTCTTCTGTCCAACTTCTTTATTTCTTAATAGTTTTAAATACTCCTTATCGGACATTAACCTTAATTTTTCCTTTTATTTTAAACTACCTTATCGGACGTTAACCTTACGGCGCCACGTCACATTGCGTGTGTGTATATATATATCGTCTGCTAAAACCAGCGTGTGAATATATGTCCAGAACGCGGGTCGAGAAAAAGGGGGTCTTTCGAACGCCCGTCATGGTATTAATGTTAAACCGCGGCAAATCGTTTAGGCCCTTACTTCGGTATGCAAATTGAACGTGCTGTGGAATTTAGCGTTAGTCCTCACAGATTTCACTACAACTTAGTGTTGTTTGCCGGGAAGGGGGGGTGTCTATGACAACAGGAAGAAAAAATAAAAATAAAACCACTGCTTCTTTAGCGTGTCGTAAGAAGTAGATAATGTGAGATTAGTGCATGAAGCTGGCAAACTCATCATGTAAAGAATGTTGCTACACAAACCAAACATAAGAGTGCATGAAATGCTTTACCGCAGGTTTCCTGCAAGGCAGCCAACTGCAGAGGTATCCCCATGTTCTTTAATGAGTGCAACATTATCATCACCCTTCCTCTCATCTCTCTCTCTCTTTCTCTTTCTCTCTCTCTCTCTCTCTCTCTCTTTCTCTCATCTGTTTCTCTCTCTCTTCTCTCGTTTTCTCTCTCTCTGTCTCTCTCTCTATCATATCTCTCTATCATCTCATTCTTTCTTTCACTTTATCATATCTCTCTATCATCTCATTCTTTCTTTCTTTCTCTCTCTCCGTGCGGGTTTGATTTTGTTGATTGTGTTTTTGGGGCTGTGTGCGTCACTTTTTGTTCTGGCAGCATATTTTATTTGATGCAGTCGCTCTCCTGTGCTCAATTTAATGTTTTGTATTACTAGGACATATTTGAAAATTGCAATGATCATTTATTGCCTTTTTACTTCAGTAGAAATGTTTGCGTGATGACCAGTGCTGTGCCGTTTTCCTTAGGAGTCATGTCGAGATGTTAGCTCGTAATTGACAGATTAGGACCTAGTTTAATTTGTCAAGAAGAGACTTAAATGAAGTAACAGTAGCATTCCATTTAATTCTCCCTTCTTTTTCCGTTGCGCTTCTCACGTAGCATAGACGTTGCGCTTCTCACGTAGCATAGACGTTGCGCTTCTCACGTAGCATAGAGCCGCCACTGCACCAACCTCTCACACGCTCCTGCAGCTGTGGTTTCTATGGCAATTAGTTTTACACGATGACGTTGCCAGCCCCAAGCACAACCTTATATTTTTTTTTTTTTTTTTCTATAACCAGCGGCACTCGAGCTTTTCCAGCTCTTTCGACCCAATGACATGTCATTGTGAGGCTGGGGGGTCAGTGGACTTTCCTTCCAACCCGGTCAGGAGCTTCGCTCCTTCCCATCCACACGGGATTTATGTGCAGGAGCCGTTCAGATTATTCAGTCAAATTTCCGGTCGTAAACATTTCTTCAAACGCCGACGGCCGGGTTTGAACCATGAACACCTGGTCGCCAGTACAACGTTGTAGCCATTACACCAGCGCGGCTCCCACAACCTTATATTAGTTACCTTTTACAACACGCCAGACGGTGTAGTAGTCCGATTGTTTCCTTGTCCATTCAGTGACCCCCAGGAACTACACGGTTCATTACATTTAATATTAACACTAAACACTACACACTACACACTACACACTAAGCACTAAACACTACACACTGACTCTAACAATGAAAGTAACCATTTTGTTTTTAAGTGAGTAGCTTCTGTTCGTTTGGAAAACGAGAGTAATAATATCATTACCGTTCAGTTCACCAAGGAGCATAGGCTTTCAAAATCTCATGCCAAGTCCTCCTGTCCTTTCTCATTCGTTTAGGGTCTTCTCCATGTCTTGTTATCTCCTTCACTTATGTCTCATGTTCTCTTCTCCACGTCTTGTTATCTCCTTCACTTATGTCTCATGTTCTGTTCTCCACGTCTTGTTATCTCCTTCACTTCTTTCTTCTTTGATCCTTAGCCACCGACCGTCAAAGCAGTCAGTGGCCATCACGCCTAGTGGCGTCTTGTAGGGCAACAACAAATTGATTCCACTTTGCTCGGTCGGTGGCCATCCTTCGTACAGTGCCCCAACTCTGGTTCATTCTTTGCATCTCAGCCTCCAGAGTCCTCCGCCAGGTTGTTTTTGGTCGGCCTCTTTTTCGTTTTCCTTCAGGGGTCCAAAGCATAGCTGTTCTTGTGATGGCATCGGGGTCTCTTCTGAGGACATGACCAACCCAGTTTCAGCGTCTGCCAGCTATGATGGTGTGCATGTCCTCTTGCTTGCTACGAGTAAGTAGATCTTGGTTAGTGATGGTATTCGGCCAAAAGATTCTGTGAATTTTTCTTAGGCATGTTGTGTGAAAAGAGGACAATTTCGACATTTCCTTCTCTGTAACTCTCCAGCATTCCGCACCATAGAGAAGCACAGAAAGCACACAGCTCTGATATAATCTTAATTTTGTGCTTGTGCTGTATTGGGAGGATTTCCAGATGTGGTTTAGGCTAAAGAAGGCTGTTTTTGCCTTATTCATTCTGATGTTGATGTCTTTGCCTGCCCCGCCGTCTGGTGTTACTATGCTTCCTAGGTATGTGAAGGTATCTGTCTGTACCAATTGCTTATTCCTTACTGATATGGGCTCAGGGTTGCTCACATTGAGCGTCATGACCTCAGACTTCTTTAAATTGATGTTCAAGCCCACCTGCTGGCTAAACTTATTAAGTCTATCCGTTTTTTCCTGGATGTGTTGATGTGAATGTGCTAGTAGTGCAATGTCATCTGCATATTCCAGATCTTCCAATGTAGAAAATGTTGTCCATCTTATTCCTCTTGGACTGCCCTCTGTTGTCTGGCGCATCACCCAGTCTATGACTGTTAAAAATAGAGTGGTTGATAAGGGGCATCCCTGTCGTACTCCTGTCTTCACCTCAAAGGTTAGGTTGCTCTGCCCAACACTACACGTAAAGTTGGCATAGAGGCTTTTTATGATTGACACTATGCAGCTTGGAATTCCATAAGCCCTCAGTATTTTCCATAAACTGTCCCTATGTATGCTGTCGAAAGCCTTTTCAAAATCAACAAAATTAATGTAAAGCTGTCTTTGCCATTCTGAGCACTGCTCTATAATGTTTCTGAGAGTGAATATATGATCTACACATCTCCTGTTCTTTCTAAATCCTGCTTCTTCTTTCCTCAGTTTGTGGTCTACTGCCTTTGAAATTCTCTGTATAATTATCCTGCCTAGTATTTTGCTGAATTTCAACACCATTTTAACTCCTTCACTTATGTCTCATGTTCTGTTCTCCACGTCTTGTTATCTCCTTCACTTATGTCTCGTGTTCTCTTCTCCATGTCTTGTTATCTCCTTCACTTATGTCTCATGTTCTCATCTCCATGTCTTGTTATCTCCTTCACTTATGTCTCATGTTCTCTTCTCCATGTCTTGTTATCTCCTTCACTTATGTCTCATGTTCTCTTCTCCATGTCTTGTTATCTCCTTCACTTATGTCTCATGTTCTCTTCTCCATGTCTTGTTATCTCCTTCACTTATGTCTCATGTTCTCTTCTCCATGTCTTGTTATCTCCTTCACTTATGTCTCATGTTCTCTTCTCCATGTCTTGTTATCTCCTTCACTTATGTCTCATGTTCTCTTCTCCATGTCTTGTTATCTCCTTCACTTATGTCTCATGTTCTCTTCTCTATGTCTTGTTATCTCCTTTAACTTATGTCTCATGTTCTCTTCTCCACGTCTTGTTATCTCCTTCACTTATGTCTCATGTTCTCTTCTCCATGTCTTGTTATCTCCTTCACTTATGTCTCATGTTTTCTTCTCCATGTCTTGTTATCTCCTTCACTTATGTCTCATGTTCTCTTCTCTATGTCTTGTTATCTCCTTCACTTATGTCTCATGTTCTCTTCTCTATGTCTTGTTATCTCCTTCACTTATGTCTCATGTTCTCTTCTCCACGTCTTGTTATCTCCTTCACGTATGTCTCATGTTCTCTTCTTCACGTCTTGTTATCTCCTTCACTTATGTCTCATGTTCTCTTCTGCACGTCTTGTTATCTCCTTCACGTGTGTCTCATGTTCTCTTCTCCACGTCTTGTTATCTCCTTCACTTATGTCTCATGTTCTCTTCTCCATGTCTTGTTATCTCCTTCACTTATGTCTCATGTTCTCTTCTCCATGTCTTGTTATCTCCTTCACTTATGTCTCATGTTCTCTTCTGCACGTCTTGTTATCTCCTTCACTTATGTCTCATGTTCTGTTCTCCATGTCTTGTTATCTCCTTCACTTATGTCTCATGTTCTGTTCTCCCATGTCTTGTTATCTCCTTCACTTATGTCTCGTGTTCTCTTCTCCATGTCTTGTTATCTCCTTCACTTATGTCTCATGTTCTCTTCTGCACGTCTTGTTATCTCCTTCACTTATGTCTCATGTTCTCTTCTCCATGTCTTGTTATCTCCTTCACTTATGTCTCGTGTTCTCTTCTCCATGTCTTGTTATCTCCTTCACTTATGTCTCATGTTCTCTTCTGCACGTCTTGTTATCTCCTTCACGTATGTCTCATGTTCTCTTCTCCATGTCTTGTTATCTCCTTCACTTATGTCTCGTGTTCTCTTCTCCATGTCTTGTTATCTCCTTCACTTATGTCTCGTGTTCTCTTCTCCATGTCTTGTTATCTCCTTCACTTATGTCTCATGTTCTCTTCTGCACGTCTTGTTATCTCCTTCACGTATGTCTCATGTTCTCTTCTCCATGTCTTGTTATCTCCTTCACTTATGTCTCGTGTTCTCTTCTCCATGTCTTGTTATCTCCTTCACTTATGTCTCATGTTCTCTTCTCCATGTCTTGTTATCTCCTTCACTTATGTCTCATGTTCTCTTCTCCATGTCTTGTTATCTCCTTCACTTATGTCTCATTTTCAGTTCTCCCATGTCTTGTTATCTCCTTCACTTATGTCTCATGTTCTCTTCTCCATGTGTTATTCAGTCTCATTCTACCTTTCTTACCCCGGAAATTCAAAATAACGACCGCCTTGTAACGCTATCATTAAGTTTTCTCAATATGTGTTCTATTCAAAGCCAGCGTCTTCCGATAGTAATATAATGTGATTAAAAAATCAATATTCATTTTGACATGACAGAAGAAGAAAACATCCAACGTTTCGACAAATATTATTTCATCAGCGAACAGAGAAACAAAAGCAAAAGTAATCAAAAATCAAAATAACGATGCAAGTCAGAAACGAAACCAAAAAAAAAAAAGTGTAACTAAGATGGCAACTAAGTGGCACTCTAAACCCCAAATTATTATTACTGTTTGTTCGTTTTGCTCCGGCATCTTAATATTAGAAATAAGAAGTTCTGTAAAAAAAAAAATTGTTCCACCTGGAACCCATTAAACCAGGTAAATACTATTACTAAAGATTTAAGTTTGAAATTTGAATTTTGAAGTCTGATTCGATCGCGTAACTGGACAAGTATGCTTAGTAGGGATGCACCGAATATTCGATCGTATTCGATTCGGTGCCGAATAGTGCATTCAATGAACACAAAACAAATTTTGTGACAATATCAATTGATGCTTCCAACAGGAAAGAAATTAAAACTGTGCCATGTGTTGTGCGGTATTTTGTAACAGATTGTGGAGTAAAAGTTAAACTTTTAGACTTTCAATCAGTTCCCGGTGAAACTGCAGAAATATTGACAAACTATCTAATGTCAGTTATCAAAAACCATAATATAACCCAAAAAAATTATTGGATTTTGTGGAGATAACTGCAATACCAATTTTGGAGGTGTAAAACGGAGAGGAGAAAACAATATTTACAGTCGAGTGAAGAAGGAACTATAGCACGTTTCACTAGCTTTGCCCTCAAACAAATGTAATTATCTAATTAACCGTCAAACGTATTAATGCCATTTTTTGCATACGATGTTATATTGGGTTAGACCCAACAAATATATACTTTATATCTGTGCATCTTGTCCAGTTCCCATAAACGGATGAAATCCTTTGATCTTTGTCGGCATACTAATTATTGTGTATCGAGAAAAGAAATTTTACCACTTCATGCACAGATTCTGTGAATTGATTAGGCATAGGCGTGTCTACTATTACAATAATGTGGCCATCACGTTTGCATATGAATACCTGTTGAAGCTGATTTCTTAAATGATCTGCATGCGAGATACTCGTGACATTGTTTGCCATTGACATTTAATGCGCTACCAAACTGGTCCTTCCTTGATCTAATTATTTCAATAGGTATCACCTCTTTGCGGTTCATAAATATCATAATGGAACGTTGCTCCTCTAATGTGCTTGTAAATAACGGTAAAGTCATCTTTAAAGAAATTAAACTTTATCCGAATCATAATCAGATGTCTCTGAGAAATTGATAATCAATCTCGGCTGAATGAAGGACAAACCATCATTCGTCCAATATTCCTCTTCCTCTTGTAACACATGGTTCTCACTTTTCTTCCAATAACCCCTGGCTATATTGGACATGGCGGCTTTTATAAGTATTTCAACATCTTTTAATTTGAACGTTCTATTTTCTGTTGCTACCTGTTCCTTAATTTTAGCCTATACTAGTTCTATTGGGTTTAAGTGAGAATGGTAAGGAGGCAATCTTAAACATCTGTGACCATGTTCATGGATTGCCTTGTCTGTGTGAAATATCTTTGTATTGATATGAAGCATTGTCCATTATAAAACACGACGGTCTATCCAAGGAAGGAAGTACATGATTCACAATCCAATCTTGAAATATCTTGCCATTCATCTCTGTATGATAATCCCTATTCTCTGTAGATTTTGAAACAAATGTGAGTTCAGTATTATTTAGAAACCCATGATGGCTGCTTTCTGCATGTGCAATTATTAGGCGCTGTCCTTTGCTGCTTGGTACTAGTCTCTTAGTTGTCCCATCAGATGATTGCCATTCTCGTTCATTACTGTGGTGCGCATTGATCCAAGTTTCATCTAAATACACAAAATCATAACAATCTCTTCTCATTTTTCTGACCTCGCGTAAATATTTGCTTCTCATTGCAACTATATGAGGCTTCTCACAAATAAGGTTTCTACCACCAACATATTTTCTAAAATTGAATCCCAAACTCCTAATAGTCCTCCATAGCGTAGATTTGGAAATTTCAATGTCATTATTCTTTCTTAATCAAATTTTCAATTTCCTTAAAGTCACTGCCTCATTATTGTGAAACATATTGCAAATTTCTCTGCGGATCAATTCTCTGTCAAAATTATTCACCACTCTTGGCCTATTTTTCGTGTGTAAAGCACTGGAATTACAAATTTCAGATGTCGCTATCCAGCGGTGCAATGATCGTTTGCTTATCCCCAAGGCATGAATAGTTCTCTTTTGTGGGTTTGAAATAGAATAATATAGTTTTCCTCGAGTAGCTTCATTGAAGAAATACTTTAAAATCCTATTTGTGATTTGCTGTAATGTCATAACATGTACTCGCAGACTCATTTTTCCTACTTAGCCACACAATACTTTTTGTAGACACGCCACTGATTGATAATGTGTGCGTAAAACCGGAAATAAACTGTTTTATGTTCAAGAAGTGCAATTTCACGCAATTTCAGGCAAAAATCATGCCAATTTCTTGATAAACCAAAAATGTGCAAATGAGGTCGTATAATTTACTGTAGACATTTCAATATGTGTGTGTGTGATGTGTGCTGGCAAGTAGGATTTTATATTATATCGCAAAGAAACAAAAATTGAAACCAATGGCCGCATTTTAATGAAAAATTTAATTCATAGGGTCTATACCATTTCACATTTACACACAAAATTTCACTTATATGCGTTATATATTCGCTGAGATATAGCATTTTGAAGTTGGGCAAAGCTAGTGAAACTTGCTATAGGAAGAAATATTGTGGGCATTGGTTGCGGTGCTCACATCGTTCACAACTGTCTTCAGACTGCAGTTAATGTTCTACCTATTGAAATAGAGCTTTAGTGGTCAAAATTTATAAATATTTCCACATTTATACGGTTCGAGTAACTCAGCTAAAAGAGTTCTGTGAATGTGTAGATGTCGAGTATAAAAAGGTTCTTCAACATGGCAACACCCGTTTTCTTTCGCTACTTTCAGCTATCGACAGAATACTTGAAATCTATGAGGGACTGAAATCATATTTTATTTCACATGAACACTGTCCAGTGTTGATAAAACAGTTCTTTGATAACGATTGTGGTAGTGCCCTAGATTCTTCTATAAGAGTTACGACAACTATGTCAGAATCGAAAACAAGGCTGAACGACGTGGACGCCATTTTTTGTCGACAATACCAGGATTAGTAGCGGGAATAAGCGTCGAGTAAGATTTTTTTTTTTTTAAATTAATGAAGAAAAATATCCCGTTCAACCTCTGATGGGTTATAATTAGGATATATATTGTTTTCAATTCCAAATAATATGAACAACTGCCGATGAGAAAGTGGCATCACATTTGTCAAATCATTGTAAATAGGGACAATCACAATTATGCTAATACGTTAAATAAATAAACAAAAAAAAATCAAAAAACAAACAAAATCAATAAGAAACTCTGAACAAGAATTATATTAAAATGGAGGGGTGTAAAGGCCTGGTGGTTCCAGTTATATAACTGACTTTAACTGATATTTAATTGACTTCCATCTGTTAAAAGTCATATGCACTGTAAGAACAGCATCAGACCTTCACATTCCCAGACACTAATATTAACATTTGTTCGTGATAAATATTGTTTGACTATATTATGCAGTTCCCTAAGTCTGTCTATTCTTAACACATCTTCTATATTTATAAGATTATATATATATATATATATATATATATATATATATATATATATATATATATATATATATATATATATATATATATATATATATATATATAAAATTTTAAGTTATATAATATAAATTATATAATTATTATAATTTTATAATTATATAATTTAAATATATAAAATATAAAATGATATTATGTAATAAAATTTTATATTTTTTGTTATTTTATTAATATTTTTTAATTATAATAAAATTGTATAACATTATATAATAAATTATATAATATTATTATTATATAATAATAAAAATTATATAATATATAAATTATATATATATTATATTATATAAATTATATAAATATATATATATATATATATATATATATATATATATATATATATATATATATATATATATATATATATATATATATATATATATATATATATATATAATAAAACTATAATAAAATCTCCGGTCCAAAATATGTAATTAGATTTTGTTAAAACTATCTGTACATAGTCGCATTTTAAATGAAAACATAAACTGGTGTGATCATCTGGATCTAGTAAAACTCTCAGTCTACAACAGTCATTCACCAGTTTCCACATTTCAAACTAGGTAAATAGTTCAATTCGAAGGGAGTATGTTTTGCTGAGTGTTGCAACTCTAACGGAATATTTGTTGCTAAATAGTAGAATTCTAACGGAATATAAAATTCAACGGAGTATGTGTTAAAAATCCACGCTACTGATTCTTTTCAATAAACCGGTAAGTAAACTAGTTTTCTTCTTGTTGTTTTGTTACTTGAAATACAAAGAATAGTACAAATATGTGCTACTGTATTTGCATCTAATTTTATTTCAAATTATTAGCTAACCTAAACGAAAATGCAAATTGGGTCCGAAACTCATGATCGGGTCCATTTTCCTGCAATACGGGTACGACCGAAAATGGCGGCCAAATTTTAGTTGGCGTTACTCTTATAGAAGAATCTAGGGCACTAGATTGTGGTGAAATGTATTTGTGGTTTGTGCAAGGGCAACTCACATTGTTTAACAAATCTACCTTGATTATGGAAAGTACAAAAGCAAGTGCAACTGATATTGTCAGTGAACTTAGAAAATTGAAAAAAAATCTTGAGGAAAGACGTGATAATAAATTTATACCTCAAGAAGCAAAAAAAGCTTTTTAGAATACTGGAAAATAATGGAAGTATTAATATTAATACAATCCTACAAGAGTTTATAAAATTTTATGACCGATGTCTTTCTTACATTGAGCTATGGGAAAACAGTTTTGGTGGAGCAGAATCTTTTATTTGGATAAACAACAATGAATTAACATGGTCTGAAATTGAAGCATCAGGTGAAAAAATTAATGAAACTCTTGCAAATAGTGCAATAAACTTGGATGAACTGTTTGATGAAGTGGTGATTGCAAAAGGTTTTTGGTCTGCAAACTATGAAATTTGGAAAAATACAAGTTGCGAAGAAAAATGGACACAACTATTCAGTCATTTCAAAGAAAAGAACATTTCATTGCCCAATCTTGTCCAAATTATAGAATACATTTTCAGCCTGCCAGGCACATCTGCACCTGTTGAAAGGAAATTCTCAATAATGAATAACATATGGTCTGAAGAAAGAGGTAGAATGGCTGAATCAACTGTAAAAGCTTTATTGCGCTGCAAAGTTAATTGTGAACTAAATTGTAGTGAATTTTTCGACGCGATTAAAAATAACAAAGAATTTTTAAAGAAAGTTCACGTTTGTGATAAATATTAATAACTGTTTAATAATAAGTTATGTTCAGTTAAAAGTAATTAAAAATTATTACTACATAATTGTTGTTTTTTGTTAACAACTCCATTACTTATCCTTTTTGAATCATAAGTACTTAGCTGAATATACTTCTCTCTTTCTAAAATCGCACAGAAGGCGATCACTTTCTGTTTCGAGCAAACTCTCGAAATTGTCCCGGTTTGAGAAAAAAATATTATGGTAAGTCTAGAGAGACTCGTTTTTTTTTTTTGTTTTTTTTTTAAGTGAATGCATGTGTGAAGCAGCAATGACTTTTGAACTAAATCTAAAAACTGATTAGTAGTTAGTTAGTAGCATTAAATTCATTCATTCATAACCCTCCACTCCCAAAGGAGCATAGGCCTTCAACAAACACATGCCAAGTCCTCTTCTCACGTGCCATCATCTCAAGTTCTTTCCACGTTCTCCTCATCATTTTCACCCCTGTTTCCAGCTCTCTTCTCCATGTGCTTCTTGGTCTACCTCTGCCTCTCTTGCCCTGGGGGTTCCAGATAAAGGACTGCCTTGTAATGCTATCAACAGGTTTCCTCAGTGTGTGTCCTATCCATCGCCATCGTCTTCTTCTCATCTCTTGTTCCACTGGCACTTGTCTAGTTCTTGTCCTCAGTTCCACGTTGGTAACCTTGTCATACCATTTTAATCCCTCTATTCTACGCAAGCACCCATTTATGAAAGTCTGTAGCTTTTTGGTTGTTGTCTTTGTTGTTCTCCATGTCTCAGAGCCATACAATAGGACTGACTTCACATTTGAGTTGAAGATTCTTATTTTCGTGCTGGATCCGATTTCTCTTGATCTCCATATATTTCCCAATGCAATGAAAGCTCCTCTTGCTTTTTGTATTCTTATTTTGATATCACTGTCTGTCCCTCCAACTTTGTCTATATTGCTGCCAAGATATGTGTACGATTCTACATCTTGTATTGGTGTTTCTTCAAGTTCAACCCTGTTATCATTACCTGCATTTATTCTCATTATCTTTGTCTTTTCCCGGTGTATTTTCAGACCCAATTGCTGTGATCTCTCATCGAGTGTTTGCATTAAATAGTTCCAAGTTATTTGCCTCATTTTTGTAACGCTGGGACACTTTCAAACGACACTTGTTTGTTGTTGATTACTTTATAATTAATAAACATGGCCGTAGATACGGGGGTGTGTTCAAAATTCGTATTTGGCCGAATAGTTAAAGGCCTCAATTCGTATTTGGCCGAATAGTTAAAGGCCTCAATTCGTATTTGGCCGAATAGTTAAAGGCCTCAATTCGTATTCCGCCGAATAGTAAAAACCACTATTCGGTACATTCCTAATGCTTAGGGCTTCCATTCTCTGAAATGCCATTTATCTTCAAATGCACGCAAGGTAACTTGAATATAAGGAAGTGTAAACACACTAACAAGGCTACATATAATTATATATATAGATTAACATTTGAAAGTATTACAGAATGTTTTAGATAATGTGGGGGATTCTAATTTTGGGTGATTGAAAAAATGCAAGTACATTTTTTGCAGACACTTAAAGTCTCAGAAACTGCGATTTGTAAATGCAATGCACACGGCGTCTTCTTCCGCATACTCCCTCGGCTGTTTCCGTTAAGCTTCGTGAGAAAGTTCAAGAGCGTTCACGGGTTCTCAGTCGCTAATGTGATGGTTAACCTCCCCCCCCCCCCTCCCTTCCCCCCCCCCCCCCCCCGTTTTTTAAGGACTTCACCCAATTAATCAGTTCAGTTCTCCGTGAATTTTCTTGTGCCCCCATACCCCCCGTGATTGTTGATTGGTAGAGTAGTTATACCGCTTGCTCCTCGAGACAAAGTTATGTGGTTCGAAAAAGAGTAACGTCACGCTCCAAACAACCCAGCTGTAAATGGGTACCTGACTATACTCTAGAGCAGTTTTTCTCAACCTTTTTGTGTTCACGGCACACTTTTCAATTTTCTAAAAATTTGCGGCGCACCTATCTGACCCTGCGCCAGAATAAAAAATTACAGTGATGTATACTAAATTAAATACACTGATTTGTGGGTACTTTAGAATAAATAAAACTCTCAATTTGATTTTCTCTTAATTGTTTAAAATAATTTTGAAGTAGGCCTATATCTATTTTGGTTCAAAGCAGTTAATAGCTCCAATTATTATTGAATGAATTCAAGCTGTAAGATCAGTTTTTACATTATATGATCACTAAAAATATACTTCATATAGTAACGTTACAACATTTTTGCGGCACACTTTGATAGACGCCGCGGCACACCGTTTGAGAAACACTGCTCTAGAGTTAAGAAAGGCGAGGGTATCGCGGATAGGAACCGGTTATTCCTGGCTGATAAAGCTGAGATCTTGTTTAAGTGAAGCCTCTAACACTTTGCTCCTCTACTGCAGCATCAGCTAGCTACCTAGGGGCAACCTTTAACCTTTCATATCGTGTGTGTTTGGGGAATTAAGCAAGTGACGCCAGTTGATCTGTTTACATTCACATCACGTGTCCAGAGCTATGTTACTTTTTGTTAACTCTATGTATTCCAAAACATGGTCTGGTTCCAGTTGTTTCTCTTCAAACTTGGGATATTTCTCAGCCTGTCATTTCTAGTATTATTAGCTGACTGTCCTGGGCCACATAATTTCACAAGATGTAAGTTTCTTCATTTTGTACTTTTAAAAAATATGTTTAGGTGTCCATGTCTGTTTTTCATATCACGTGGTAGGTATGAGTATTCTTACCATCTCTTACGGTATCTTAAGCACGACTGCAGCTAGCTACTTTGCTGGGAGTCTACGCCATGCCCCACTCCACGTGCTAGTGCATTCATGAATTCTGTAGCAATTCGTTTAGCATTATGGCGTTGTTGGCGCTTATGCGCAACCCGTTTTAGTCGCTTGTAACTACATGCATGGTCTGGCAGAGTGGATAGAGTAATTGCTTCTCGAGGTAAAGTTACCGAGTTCGAAACCTGGTACCGTTACACTGCAGTATATCCAGTTGTAAATGGGTACCTGACATTACTCTTGGGTAAGGGAAGGCAAAGGCAGTAAGGAATTAAACCACTTACCTCACCTCATGCAGTTAAAACCTAGTATAGCAAAATTTCTAAATCTCTAACATTTCACGCACCTATGGCAGTATCTGCTATGTCACTACCTTTACCCGTTTTTTTTTTTTTTGGGTGGGGGGGGGGGGGGGGGGTAAGATGCATCAGATCCTTTGCTTCCCAGTATAGAATCCCAAGTCCAGACGAGTGAAACACGAAGATACTATTAATCAATTCCAATTCTACTACCAATATAGTGTCAGGATGTCTCGGTAATAAAGCCAGTTAGTCACTGAAAGTACTGTATCGATCTTTTGACTGGTGTTTATATTTCTCTACTAAACCTCTCTTAAATTTGCGCCCGATACACTTGTCTTGTTCCCTAGATATTTGTATTTACGTAAGAACTCTACTGTTGCTGAAAGTAAATTCAAGTCACGATGATGAAATTAATAATAACTTTAACGAAGAATGGAATAAGGAACCGATACAGCAGAACCATTCTATACATGACCATGAAGAAATCAAGTGATCATTTTCAGACTAAGAACCGGCCATTGGAGACTCAGATACCATCTGTTCAACATAAGATAGATTATTGTTGTTGTTGTTGTTGTTTAACTAGGACTGCTCATCTTCTCGCTCTTTTGCAGCCAATACCAAGATGAAGGCTCCTTGGTATTATCTACACTGCAGATCTTGTCTTTTCCTGTGCCGTTTCTGCCATTCCGAAACGTGTTGAGTTGAAGTCATTAGCTCCAGTTTCTCCAGCTTAGCTTGCGTTTAAAGGATCATCACATCTGGTCTCAAGCTAGGAGTAAGAAGAGCATTATATACTGTGCATTCCCCGCCATATAAGGGGGCTCTCCAAATGTGCAGAGCTAAAGTACTGTGCTCCGGTTCTAGGCTCTCCCAAGAAATGTTCACGTCCTACACAGAGCCACTTCTCAGCTCACCGTGCCTATCATGGGTCCACAGTGAGATCCACCTGCATGCAGCCAGCCAGGTAAAAGCCAAAGTTAGATCTGGGGCTCAAGTGACTCATCCATGCTTAGTGTGCAATTCTGGGCTCTGTAAAGTTTCTCTTCTTCTTTCCACTCTGTAAAGTGTCAGTCTGTATGCTCTGTAAGGAAGAGTGGTGTGTTGTTGAGATCAGGCATGCCCCCAGTCTACCCAGCTGTAAATGGGTAACTCACCCTAGTCCTGAGTTAGGGAAGGCAAAGGCTCCAGGGGAAGCAGGCCCTAAACTTGGTCACTCCAACCGACGCAGGACGGTGTATGTATGAAGTAGAAGTGTAGAGTGTGATTACCGCGAATGGTGTACTGTTCGTGTGCTGACCAATATAACCACTCATACACATGTGTCTACAAGGCACCAATGCAGACTGCTGGAATCTTTGTTTACTCAATTTATTCAGACGTACACACTGGGACATACGAGTACATCATGGTATGTTGACATATCAATTTGTAGGTATACATAGCAGATCTGAAGTCATGACACATTCAGAAATAATGGGCAGTACATCAAAAGTTCAATGTCATGATATATTATGGCCGCATCCCCTTATCTGACTAAACGCGTCAGTGAAGGCAGATCGGTAAATAACTAAGGTTACTTGACGTCCATAGTTTGTAGCATATATTATGAAACCACGAAAGAGGGGGTTTCTAGCAAGATTGAGATCTCCCTGTCACTGTCCGATAATAGGATAAATAATCTGTTCTCTTGGCAGTGATCAAAACATATGATGACCGAAATCTAACATGGCCGCCTCCCTGAGTTGTCGTGCACTCATTCATAGGAAGGAGAATATAAGCCAGAGTTAATTTATAATGGGTATATAACTGATTTCATAAATGTTTCCATACAGCTCTACGATGATCAGGTTAATTCACGTAGCCATAACCGCTGTAGGAAAGTCTGTCATCTTTGTCGATACAAAACACGACCCTAGCGATACGAAGCACAATGTTCCATCTAGGTCGAATCGACATGAGATCATCAAAATAGGGTCTGGCAGTACATGGAGTCCGAATTATACATTGTACCGTACCTTAGGAGAGTCTCTAACATAAACTATAGTAGAGATACCATCTCCTTTAGAAGAAAACCACTTCCTGAATTATATTTCCTTAACAATCTACCAGCCCTTTGAAAAGTGCGTACCAGCCATTATCACGGTACATGGGAACTCATCACGACTTGTCAAGACAACTCATACTTCCGCTAGACCGGAATAATAAGAATCTAGTCCCGCCTACCCATCCAAAATATACAATATAGGACTGATTCTACTTGTACTAATAATATGTAATACATATGAATTCAGGCCATAAACACAATAAGCAAATTAATATATTTTCTGGCCCTAAAAAATAAGTACAAACGTAAGCGCAATATCCTAGCGCCGGATCAATATCCAGAACGATTACTCCTATAATCAAAAGTGTGAATCAAACATGGATTCTCTCGCTTTTACCATAGACAGCATTTTCATACACAAATGAATGAATGTCTATATTTTTTCCATATTAAATAGCCATATCGATTTTTGTAATATGTGCGTCAAAATATGCACGCAACAGATTACCACACCCCTCGGGGAAAAAAAATGGTACATTTTTTTTTTTGAAACACATCTAGGAGCAACATACAATAGGCTCACAACGCACCAATAACAATGCGCAGATGATAAGCATAAGTTTTATGACCTTAGAGAAGGTACTTCTCTAAGTATTAATATTTCCAGAGAGGTGTCACCAACGCATACTACAATATTAGCAATGACCCAATTCCACATTAGTTTATACATAAATTTCATCTAAGATATCTTAACATCATGATCATCAAAGACGAAAAACATTGAAAGATCAGCGGTGAATAAATATCAATGAACCGCTAAGTAGTGTTACAATCAATATATGATATATTACATATGTGTACACATTTCAACATAGAAACAACTGTATCAACGTTGTATAACAGTTATGAATCATGTGGGCATCTAGACAAAATATCTGCCATCACATTTTCTGTAGAGCAATCGCGTATCGCGTTGATCTCGCGCTCTTCAGATTTTTACTCTGAATAGCCGTAAGAGCTTTCTGGTCAGTTTCCACAATGAAATGCGCGCCCAGAAGAAATCTTTGCAGTTTAAGGATTGACCAAACCATAGCCAATAATTCACGGTCTAGGACCGAGTAATTCTTCTCTGCGGCATTTAATTTCCGAGAAATATACATCACAGGATGCAGAGTTCCAGAGTACTCTTGCATTAGTGCAGCTCCAATCCCGGTGGATGAAGCGTCACTACGAAGAATAAATGTCTTATCCTTAGAAGGCAATACTAGGATAGGTGAAGTAGAAAACATAGTTTTACCCTTATCCAAAGAGGATTGACATTCTTGAGTCCAATGGACTACATTAGGAGACCCTTTCTTTAGCAAGGAAGAAAGAGGTGACATAATGGAGGACAGATTCGGAATGAATCGTCCATAAAATTGTATTAGACCTAAGAGACTTCGTACTTGCTTTTTAGTCTTAGGAATAGAAATGTTAAGTATCTTACTTGTATTATGGTCTTCTGTTTTTAGGAACCCATGACCAACACGGTGTCCTAAGAAAGATATTTCGCTAAAACCAATACATGCTTTCGATGGTTTCGCTGTCAGGTTATGCTCGCGTAAGATAGACAATAGTTCATTTATACCATTATAGTGATCGTTCCAAGTATCACTGAAAAGACAGATGTCATCAAGATACGCAATGACATCTGAGCGATGAGATAGGATTCGACGCATCATGCGTACAAATGTTGCAGGGGCGTTCATAAGACCGAAAGGCATGAAATTCCATTGGAATAGACCCCTAGGCGTCGAAAAAGCAGTAAACGGTTTGGCGTGTTCGGATAGTGGAACTTGCCAATATCCCTTAGACAAATCGAGTTTAGTAAAGAAGTGAGAATTCGATAGTCTCGTAAGTAGCTCTTCTAGTAAAGGCATAGGTTCAGCATCGAATTTAGTTACTTGATTCAATTTGCGATAATCCACGCAAAGACGTATGTTATTGTCTTTTTTTCGTACTATAACCATCGGCGAAGAATATGCTGATGTGGATGGTTCAATAATTTTTAACTCTATCATCTCATCTAACTCTTTCTCTACCTGTGCTTGAAAATGTATCGGGATAGGATACGGTCTGACTCTTATAGGACTATGGTCAGTAAGAATAATGTCATGTTGAATGACATCAGTTTGACCAGGAATGTCAGTAAGGACATCCTGAAATTGTTCTAACATAGTAGAAACTTGTTTCTGCTCTCCTGGAGATAATTCTGGAGAAATTGCAACATCTTTCCATGATTCATTAGAGTGAAGAGGAATCATTGGAAAAGGTAAATTTACATCCGAGAAACTCGTTTCCTCATCCTGTATTACTGACAGAGATGAGTACTGTCCATGTTGGACTGGAAAATCGTCCGTTGCCTGGAAAACAGGTTGTAAATAATCAGGACGTTCATGGAATTCCGTGAGCATGTTGATGTGGAAGGTTTTACGCTTCCCGTCAATATCGACGATATAGTCAACATCGGAAACTTTTGATATTATATCGTACGGACCTTTCCAAGAAATGAGAAGTCTATTTTCCCTACAAGGTAGCAAGACAAATGCTTTGTCACCTGGACAAAGTTGACGCAAACATCTCTTTTTATTGGCAAATTCCCTTGCCTTCTGTTTCGCAAATTCAGAAGAAGCAGTTGCCAATTTGCATGCTTCAATAATCTTGTGTCTAAGTGCGATGACATATTCATAAGAGGATTTTGTGTCATCGACAATATTATCAGCAGTTATAAGATCATGAAGTAAGGACATAGGACCTCGCGGTTTCGCGCCAAAGACAAGTTCAAAGGGAGAAAATCCTGTATGTTCGTTGGCGACCTCTCTATATGCAAAGAGAGCCGCGGGTAAAACCCTATCCCAATCCTGAGGATGATCTTCTGTTATCTTACCTAGTAGGTTTTTCGGAGTTCTATTCAAACGTTCCACCATCCCATTGGACATAGGATGATAAATACTACTCAGCGATCTCTCTATCTTCAGAGTCGACATTACTTGAGACATGGTATCCGATATGAGTTGGGTACCATGGTCGGATAATATTTCTGCTGGAAACCCCAGACGAGAAAATATTAACCAAAGAGCATCTGCGACATCAGCAGTAGTTATGCTCTTTAGAGGAACAGCCTCCGGCCAACGTGTGCACATATCAACACACGTCAAAATAAATTGGTGTCCTCTAGCAGACTTTATCTTAAATGGACCAATGATGTCTATCGCCATTTTTTGAAATGGCCGAATGGGAATGTCTGCAGCCTGAATAGGTGCATCATGGCGTGGACCTCTGGATTTAATCTCTTGACATACTTTACAAGATCGACAATAGATTCGTATGTCCTTATTCACAGCAGGCCAAAAGAAAGATTGAAGAACTCTAGCTTTAGTACGGGAAAAACCCATATGTCCAGCACACTGCGAATCATGAGCGTGCTGTAAGATTTTAACTCTCATGCTTTTAGGCACAAGGATTTGAGAATGAATGGACTTAGCGGAGTCTTGTACCATACGTACAAGTACGCCATTCCTCATCGTAATCCAAGATTTACGATTTGTATCCTTATTCGGATCACCTTTTGTTGCCAGAGTAAAGAATTTCTTTAGAGTAGGATCATCTTCCTGCTGTTTGATAAAGGAATCGTGGGAAATCTCCAAGGGATCATCTTGGATCTGCGCATCATTATCTTCAGAATGTGAAGATTGTGGCATATTAAGAGCTTGAGCCCTAGTGATTACTGCATTAGCAGATTGCATATTAACATTTTCCCAATTAGAAATTTGCTGTGGAGTGCATTCTTTCACTCCATGAATGCGACCGATGATAAGATCAGCGATCGGATTCGGCAAGAGACATGCTTGCACCTCTCCTGTAAAGAAAGGCGTAGCAATATTGATAATGGCAGTGGAGTACTTCTCCAATGTGCCACCAAATGTTACACATTTGACTATATTGCCTGTAGCTCGAGAAGGATTTACGAGTGATTGCCTCACTCCAATGGTAGTGCACCCCGAATCGAAAAGAATTGATACCGGAGTACCATCTATTAGGCCCCTATTAAAGACAAGAGCACCCCTTCCATTATGCGCAATTGACGCATGGAGAGCGGGAAGCGGGTGACCGCAGCTTAAAGTAGACACTGTGGTTGGATCGAATAATGTTTTGCATTGCGAACACTCAGATGCTCTAGCAAAATCGAAAGCGGAATTTGCTACACTGTTGGAGTCTTTTTTATCATTATTCTGATTATCGGTGTCGTGGAACTCCTGTTGTGCAGAGTTAGCCTGGTAATACGATTTACCATGTCTTTTGTGTTGTGATCTACCTCGGTTATAATTGTCTCTATAATTATTATTGCCCCTGTTATAAACCCTATTTGGGTTTGAATCATAATATTCATGATCATAATCATCATGCTCGTTATATTGAGTATCCCTGTAATATGTTTCTTTTGTCTCCATGAAGCACTTGGGTAGTTCCTATAGCTACTCCCTTTCCGAGAATTTCTAACATTATGGGTACCCCTCGCGTGTCGAGGACTATCAGCCCGATTCCAGTTCTTCAAAGAAGAACTCTGATTTGAGCGGTTATCTTGGTTTTGATACTTATTCCAATTAACCTTTTTATCAAATTTATTTTTAGCTCCTTGGAATTTGTGTGAGTAATTCTGATTATATTCTGTTGCCGAAGCAACTGGCATACTCTCTTTAATGTTAGAGTTACTAAGAATCATGTCAGGGTGTGCCGTGGCATACTGGTCACAATATTCTTCCATTTGCTTTATTGTACCAGGTTTACGCTCATGTAAGAACTCTAGGAATGATTTATTTACAGAAGACATGACCTTGTCTCTTAGCAATAAATCCGTAAGACCATCAAATGTTTTCTCTGTTTTGGATAATTCAATCCATCGTGAAAGTGTAATTCGTGCTTTTGAGATGAAATCTGAGAATTCTACACCTACCTCAGGTCTCATTGTTTTAAACAAAAGACGATAACCTTCTTCAGACAGCTGATATCTCTTTATCAAAGCTGCCCTAACAGCATCATAATTATCTTTGTCGGCCTCTTCAACAAAATATAACTTACTCAGAGACTCCCTGTAAAGACGTTATTTCTTACTACACCTGTAGTACACCACTGTAAAGTATCAGTCTGTCTGCTCTGTAAGGAAGAGTGGTGTGTTGTTGAGATCAGGCATGCTCCAGTCTACCCAGCTGTAAATGGGTAACTCACCCTAGTCCTGAGTTAGGGAAGGCAAAGGCTCCAGGGGAAGCAGGCCCTAAACTTGGTCACTTCAGCCGACGCAGGATGGTGTATGTATGAAGTAGTAGTGTAGAGTGTGATTACCGCGAATGGTGTACTGTTCGTGTGCTGACCAATATAATCACTCATACACATGTGTCTACAAGGCACCAATGCAGACTGCTGGAATCTTAGTTTACTCAATTTATTCAGACGTACACACTGGGACATACGAGTACATCAGGCTTTGTTGACATAACAATTTGTAGGTATACATAGCAGATCTGAAGTCATGACACATGCAGAAATAATGGGTAGTACATCAAAGTTCAATGTCATGATACATCATCTTATGAAACCACGAAAAGGGGGTTTCTAGCAGGATTGAGATCTCTCTGTCACTGCCCGATAATAAGATAAATAATCTGTTCTCTTGGCAGTGATCAAAACAGACGATGACCGAAATCCAACATGGCTACCTTCCTGAGTTGTCGTTCACTCATTCATAGGAAGAATATCAGCCAAAGTTAATTTACAATGGATATATAAAGGATTTCATAAATGGTTCCATGCAGCACTACGGTGATCAGGTTAGTTCACGTAGCCATAACCGCTGCAGGAAAATCTGTCATCTTCGTCGATACAAAACACGACACTAGCATATCGAAGCACCCAAAAGTCAAGCTAGGCCTAACCGACGAGAGATCATCAAAAATACGAGCTGGGTTTACCTGGAGTCCGAATCATCTATATACTGACATAAGGAGAGTCTCTAACACAAACTATCGTAGAGACACTATCTCCTCCAGAAGAAAAAACCACTTCGTAAGACATTTTTTTCTTGACGAAGGGACCAGCTCTTGAAAAACGTACCCCGCCATTCTTAGCAGTACATCGGAACTCATCACGACTTGTTAAGACAACTCATACTTCCGCTAACAAGAATCTAGTCCCTCATACCCATCCAAAATATACAATATAGGACTGATTCTACTTGTACTAATAATATGTAATACATATGAATTCAGGCCATAAACACAATAAGCAAATTAATATATTTTCTGGCCCTAAAATTAAGTACAAACGCAAGCGTACTATTCTTGCGCTGGATCGATATCCAGACCGATTACTCCTATAATCAAAAATGTGAATCAAACATGGATTATCTCGCTTTTACAATAAACAGCATTTTCATACACAGATGGATGCATGTCTATATTTTTCCCATATTAAATAACCATATCGATTTTTTGTAATATGTGCGTCAAAAATATGCACGCAACACTCCCCTTTTAGATTTTCAGACAACTGATTCACATACTGTGATTTGTCAACATTATGAGATCGACAAGCCCGTTCAAATCTAGAAAGCCAAAATGTTATGTCATCACTGGTAGGGTTAAACGCTGGTACCTTGACCTTGTACACAAAGGGTTTACCATTACCACCAGATGCCTGATTAACATTACTCATACATGTCAATTTTAATTTCTCTAATTCAAACTCATGTTCTCTTATTGCTTTTCTCTCTTCAGCTTCTCTATCTAATCTTTTCTGTTCTGCAGCAGCAGCAGCAGCTTCTAATTTTTTCTGTTCTGCAGCAGCAGCAACTTCTAATTTTTTCTGTTCTGCAGCAGCAGCAACTTCTAATTTTTTCTGTTCTGCAGCAACTTCTAATTTTTTCTGTTCTGCAGCAGCAGCAACTTCTAATTTTTTCTGCTCTGCATCAGCTTCTAATTTCTTCTGTTCTGCCTCAAATCTCCTTTCCTCCACTTGCATCTGCAATTTCTTAAGTTCAGCAGCAGTATCAGCTTCTTTTTCTAATCTTTTTTCCTCAGCTAGAGCTTTCCTTTCTTCTGCAGCAGCTTTTTTTTCTTCTATTTGAAGTTTTCTCTCCTCAGCCGCAGCTTTTTTTTCCTCAGCAGCAGCTTTTCTTTCTTCAACAGCAGCAGCAATTTTTTTCTCTTCTGCAGCTAATGCTTTGTCATATTGAGCAACAGCCCATTGTTCTAAGTCTTTTCCAGTCTTATCAAGAGATTTTCCTTGTGCAATGAAATAATCTAATGTAGACATATTGTGTTCTTAAATCAGAAACCTGAAAAAGTAAATAAATTACCCTCTTTCACGTTAATGAGAGACAAGTCTATACCATAGACTTAGTCTTAGTCCAAACTTGTATGGTTTATAATAACCAATGATAACTTGAGTACCTATGGACACAATAACTGTATCTCAAATACTGTGGGAGACAAGCCTTACAAAGGTCTTGTATATCTCAATGTAATCAAAGATCACTTGGGTACCTGTGGAAAAAATATTTCCCTTTACCAATCACTTTGGGAGACAAGCCTTACAAAGGTCTTGTACATTTTGTTTTATAACAATAACAATCATAAAGTACTGATCTGTACTATACTATCAGTGTATACCACTATACGTCATATGTCAACTAAAGACATTACAAAGGACAAACAAGAAAAGACAATATGAACACATTTGCAGAGATCAAATTAAATTAAATAGGAGAAATGAAAAAAAAATGATCACAGAAACCGTGATGATAACTGCAATAATAAAATGACAAGACAAATAACGCCACAGTGTATAAACATAAGGGTGTAAAAAACTGAAATGAAAGGAAAGATGAGACCTACAATTATACAAACAAATCAAAAAACAAAAATAAAGAACAGAAAAAAATGTTACAAATACAAATATGAAACAGTCGTCACAACTAACCAAATATTTGCAAACTATGTTGCATGCAAATTTCAATTAAGAAATTGCTCCCTATCGAACGCCAGAACAAGACCAATATCATTCGGTATTTCCTGTTCTAGTCACCTCCCATCCAGGCCCACAACATATAAACACCTACACATATAAACAAATAACATGTAAGCATAAATAGCATATAGCATACAATATAATTTATGTCATGAATGGAATGTGTTGCAGGTATAGTGTTGTAAAGCAGGCACAGTTTATTTTAATTCTAATAACTTGCCACTTTATTGAGTAATAGATTTAATTCTAAACTATTACACTGTCAATTTTTTCTCTTTTGAGCATATGAAGATCCAACGATGAACTATGCACTTTATGTTCAACAACACTGTGATTCTTCTGTACGTTGAGAAATGTCAACAATACTGCTCCAGATATTTTCTACACTTGATACCACTGTCCTGTGTAATACTGTCTGTACAGCGAAAAACTGTCAACAAGCGCTGACCCAGATACAGCATCCTATCGGTAATACAGGTCAAGCTGACATCGACTGTATAGCTGTCCTACTGGTGTTGATGTGTTCAAACAAATGTTCTTTCAGCTGTAAACTGTGATTCTCAACACAAAACTGCGTAAGCTGGACCCAGGAATCTGGCTCGCCACTGTAAAGTTTCTCTTCTTCTTTCCACTCTGTAAAGTGTCAGTCTGTATGCTCTGTAAGGAAGAGTGGTGTGTTGTTGAGATCAGGCATGCCCCCAGTCTACCCAGCTGTAAATGGGTAACTCACCCTAGTCCTGAGTTAGGGAAGGCAAAGGCTCCAGGGGAAGCAGGCCCTAAACTTGGTCACTCCAACCGACGCAGGACGGTGTATGTATGAAGTAGAAGTGTAGAGTGTGATTACCGCGAATGGTGTACTGTTCGTGTGCTGACCAATATAACCACTCATACACATGTGTCTACAAAGCACCAATGCAGACTGCTGGAATCTTTGTTTACTCAATTTATTCAGACGTACACACTGGGACATACGAGTACATCATGGTATGTTGACATATCAATTTGTAGGTATACATAGCAGATCTGAAGTCATGACACATTCAGAAATAATGGGCAGTACATCAAAAGTTCAATGTCATGATATATTATGGCCGCATCCCCTTATCTGACTAAACGCGTCAGTGAAGGCAGATCGGTAAATAACTAAGGTTACTTGACGTCCATAGTTTGTAGCATATATTATGAAACCACGAAAGAGGGGGTTTCTAGCAAGATTGAGATCTCCCTGTCACTGTCCGATAATAGGATAAATAATCTGTTCTCTTGGCAGTGATCAAAACATATGATGACCGAAATCTAACATGGCCGCCTCCCTGAGTTGTCGTTCACTCATTCATAGGAAGGAGAATATAAGCCAGAGTTAATTTATAATGGGTATATAACTGATTTCATAAATGTTTCCATACAGCTCTACGATGATCAGGTTAATTCACGTAGCCATAACCGCTCTAGGTCGAATCGACATGAGATCATCAAAATAGGGTCTGGCAGTACATGGAGTCCGAATTATACATTGTACCGTACCTTAGGAGAGTCTCTAACATAAACTATAGTAGAGATACCATCTCCTTTAGAAGAAAACCACTTCCTGAATTATATTTCCTTAACAATCTACCAGCCCTTTGAAAAGTGCGTACCAGCCATTATCACGGTACATCGGAACTCATCACGACTTGTCAAGACAACTCATACTTCCGCTAGACCGGAATAATAAGAATCTAGTCCCGCCTACCCATCCAAAATATACAATATAGGACTGATTCTACTTGTACTAATAATATGTAATACATATGAATTCAGGCCATAAACACAATAAGCAAATTAATATATTTTCTGGCCCTAAAAAATAAGTACAAACGTAAGCGCAATATCCTAGCGCCGGATCAATATCCAGAACGATTACTCCTATAATCAAAAGTGTGAATCAAACATGGATTCTCTCGCTTTTACCATAGACAGCATTTTCATACACAAATGAATGAATGTCTATATTTTTTCCATATTAAATAGCCATATCGATTTTTGTAATATGTGCGTCAAAATATGCACGCAACAGCTCTCAACAAGGTTTATCGCGAGGGGAATCAGTAGAAGTGTGTGGACGATTTCAAGAGTCAGTGAGGGTATAATTAGACTCACAGAGGTTCACTTTCACTGAGGTTCACTCACGAAGCTTAACGGAAACAGCCGAGGGAGTATGCGGAAGAAGACGCCGTGTGCATTGCATTTACAAATCGCAGCTTCTGAGACTTTAAGTGTCTGCAAAAATGTACTTGCATTTACTATAGCATTGTGCTTAGCTAGTGGTATTATAAGGATGACTCCAGGTATGCCTCCATGCATGAACAGACAGATATGTGTCCGTGTGGGGAGGACAGACAGATATGTGTCCGTGTGGAAGTGGCAAACATGCAATAGAACATGTCCTCCAAGACTGTCGGCTCCATTAGAGTAGCAGAACGACAGCATGGCCTTTTATAACGCAGATGAGGGAATAATAACGAGAGAAAGCCTGAAACGGAATGCCAACTTTATGTATAAGAGAGACATAAATGTTTATTTGTGAGCGAACGAAGAAGAAGAAATGGAATAGATTCGTCAAAAAGTAATTTATTTTCAAACACTTGAAGCGTTCATGCTCGCTCCAATACTAAGGTCTTCGAATACGTCTAGAAGCTAGATTGTAAGTACTAATGGCTGTCCAAAGTGCTGTACAGGACTGACTGTGTCGATATGGGAGACTTGGCTCTTGGGAGTGATTACTGGAAGGGTATAACTATTCCGCTGGTGGAGGGTATTTAGATTTGCGTCAGCTATGGGGATACATTGACGTTTATAAAAATGGGAGACGTAGGGTAATCGAAAATATGTAATGTGTCTACACTGCGGCCAAAAGGCCTTCGTCAGGGGCAAGCGAGCAAAAACAATAAAGAAAGAGAGAACTAATTTTGATAAATAAAAGTGAACACAAACTATACTGATAAAATAGTGTATTCTTACCAACTCTTGGATATCAGTGTCAAATGATCAAGGCATATGGGAGAAAAAGTCCTGTGAAATGAGATGTTTATGAAAAGTCATTAATGTTACCCGGAGAGACAGAGCAATAAATGATGACATCAGAAATATCGTAGGAATTACATACTGGTAGGCATTACATCTGGTAGGAATTACATGTGGTTGGAATTACATCTGGTAGGAATTACATCTGGTAGGAATTACATCTGGTAGGAATTACATCTGGTATGAATTACATGTGGTAGGAACTACATACTGGTAGGAATTACATACTGGTAGGAATTACATCTGGTAGGAATTACATCTGGTAGGAATTACATACTGGTAAGAATTACATCTGGTAGGAATTACCTGTGGTTAAGAATTACATGTGGTAGGAACTACATACTAGTAGGAATTACATCTGTTAGGAATTACATCTGTTAGAAATTACATACTGGTAGGAATTACATCTGGTAGGAATTACATCTGGTAGGAATTACATACTGGTAGGAATTACATCTGGTAGGAATTGCATCTGGTAGGAATTACATGTCGTAGGAATTACATGTGGTAGGGTAGGAACTACATACTGGTAGGAATTACATCTGGTAGGAATTACATCTGGTAGGAATTACATACTGGTAGGAATTACATCTGGTAGGAATTACATATGGTTAAGAATTACATGTGGTAGGAACTACATACTGGTAGGAATTACATCTGTTAGGAATTACATACTGGTAGGAATAACATCTGGTATGAATTACATCTGGTAGGAATTACATCTGGTAAGAATTACATGTGGTAGGAATTACATGTGTTAGAAATTACATGTGGTAGGAACTACAAACTGGTAGGAATTACATCTGGTAGGAATTACATTTGGTAGGAATTACATACTGGTAGGAATTACATACTGGTAGGAATTACATGTGGTTAAAAATTACATGTGGTAGGAACTACATACTAGTAGGAATTACATCTGTTAGGAATTACATACTGGTGGGAATAACATCTGGTATGAATTACATCTGGTAGGAATTACATCTGGTAAGAATTACATGTAGTAGTAATTACATGTGGTAGAAATTACATGTGGTAGGAACTACATACTGGTAGGAATTACATCTGTTAGGAATTTCATCTGGTAGGAATTACATACTGGTAAGAATTACATCTGTTAGGAATTACATCTGGTTGGAATTACATACTGGTAGGAATTACATATAGTATGAATTACATTCGGTAGGAATTACATCAGGTAGGAATTACATCTGGTGGGAATTACACCTGGTAGGAATTATATCTGGTAAAATTACATCTGGTAGGAATTAGACCTGGTAGGCATTACACCTGGCAGGAATTACATCTGGTAGGAATTACATCTGGTAGGAGTTACATCTGGTAGGAATTACATCTGGTGGGAATTACACCTGGTAGGAATTACATCTGGTAGGAAATAGACCTGGTAGGAATTACACCAGGTAGGAATTACATCTTGGTAGGATTACATCTGGTAGGAATTACACCTGGTAGGAATTACACCTAGTAGGAATTACAAACTACATCAGGTATATAGAGAGACAAAAGTGAGTAGTTTGACTGTCTCATGAGAATAGAGCCCGATAAATTACCACTACGCGCCAACAACAGTAGATGATCTGGGTACAGGAAACGAGGAAGGTCAAGAGACAGATGGATAGACAACATCACAGACATTCTACAACATCCCAGACATTCTACAACATCACAGACATTCTACAACATCACAGACATTCTACAACATCACAGACATTCTACAACATCACAGACATTCTACAACAATACAGACATTCTACAACATCACAGACATTCTGCAACATCGCAGACATTCTACAACATCACAGACATTCTACAACATCGCAGACATTCTACAACAAGACGAGCTCACAGCAGCCAGCGCGACACACTTGGTTCAAGAACGTCTAACCCCGCACCACCCTTCGCAGCTAACAGTGGAAGATTTTTTTTAAAAATAAAATTGTGCCTTGTGTTGACGAGACATTGTCCTTGCAACCTAAATACAGGGTCCGTTGGTTATATAAGGCATGGTTTCTCTACCTTTACCTTACGTTGAGAACCACTGATATAAGGAAGCGTGACCAAATATATAAGCCCTTGCGGTCTGTGTTGTTATTAATAACGGTGGAAAAACAAAGTAAATAAGTACAAGCCATATCAGGCTTGAACAAAAAACGAAATATCCAATGTCGCAGTGACCGATTGCAGCGTGGGAAATGAGAGTTTTATGGGGGTTTTTTCAAACATTGAGAGGTTAGTTCTGTATAAATTAAGTTAATGAATAGTAGGGGAACAAAATATACTGTCTTCGTTGTTTCTTTGTTTTAGTTGTACAATTGGTGGTTTAACAAAACCTGCGACATATGTTTTACCACACTATGGTGTTTCTTTGTTTTAGTGCTACAGTGGTGCTTTAACAACGCGTCAACGCCTACGATATGTTTCACCATACTATGACGTTTCTATCCGTCATTCTTACCATTTCACTTCTTTCCCGTTGACAATATTTTGTAATGGCTGTAAACTGTAGTCGGAGGAGACATAGAATTGACATGCTGCGCCCTCAAGCAATAACGTAAGAGGCGAGTAACATGAGGTTGTACATTGTCTTGGCAACCTCATTATGTAAAACTCATTGCTGCAGAAATTACCGCTGCTAGAGCATGGGAGTAGTTGGTGCAGGCTTCCTGCAAAGGGAACAACTTCAATGGTGTCACTACCATCCAGAAGGAACGAAAAGAAAAATGAGAGATAATCTTCGCACAAATTAAGTGTACCAGGATAATAAAAGTGAGGAAGAAAATTAATTAGTATGTCCAACCACTACTATTTAATCATTCGATTAATACTGTTTAGCTCCCCAAGGATCATAGACCGTCAACAAACACATGACAAGTTGTCATGCAGCGTGACATCAGCTCAAGGTCTTTCTCGTCATTTGTCATTTCTGTGTCCAGTTCTCGTCTCCATGTGTTATTGTGTCTATTACTGTTTTATCTAACCATTAATACTGTTTTAATTGTGTAATATATATTTTTGTTTATGCCACAGGGGTGGTTAATCAACCCAAGGTGTGCGCACATTCTGTTTCATTCCGCTACTCTTACAGTCCGTCTCTTTCATACTCACCTTCTTCTATGTGGGCGTAAGTATTTTTGAACACGTCCTGTAAACCACCGCACCCTCCTGCAGTAGTGGTTTCGGTTGCTAATTGTTTTACATAATGAGGGTGCTAGCCGCATGCACATCCTCATGTTTGTCGCCTCTTACGACATGCCTCAGTGCGCAGTAGACTTATTCTTTCTTTGCCACCACAAAGATCCCCGCCTCCCTTGGAGATACACTGAAGACTTTCTTTGTCCCCCACAACGACCCCCGCCTCCCTTGGAGATACACTGAAGACTTTCTTTGTCCCCACAAAGACCCCCGCCTCCCTTGGAGATACACTGAAGACTTTCTTTGTCCCCCACAACGACCCCCGCAAGGAGCAAGGAAAGTCTCTTATTACGACAATATCTGTTTTCTCACAGACTACTCCTATCTCTCTTCTGCACAAACACTTGTTTGTCAGTTCCAGTCGCTCAGGCGCGCTCACCGATTTGGTGATTCTGTCGCTCAACGTACATGAATACAACCTACACAGATGGAAATGTTTGGAGTTTTAGGCCAACCGACAACCAACACAAATAAATATTAATACCTTTATTATCATAAAGGACTCACACATAATTGTACATTTACAGTCAAAAATCAAAGGTTACAGAATACAAATATGATAAGGGAAGAGGGGTTTTTGAGGAGAAATATCCTATCCACCGTTTCCCGTTTATATTTACTAACAGACAAAACCCGGTCCCAAAGACAAGAAAGGGGGGGGGGGGGGGGGGGGGATCAGAGATAGGCAATTTAACCCACTGGTAAAGTTATTACTCTGAGGCAAGGGGTTACAGAAAAAGGGGGGGGGGTGTAGAGGAAAAGCTAGGGTTCTCAATTGTCTCCCTTTAAATCAACAAATTTTACGGGAGGGGGAATGAACACAATTACCCAATCCCGCTAGGAGAGATCCCGTACAAGGAATATAATGCACCTTAGTACAAGGTCGAACTAATTAAAAGGGTAAAGAAAAGATAAATCTCCTTTCATTCAAAAAAAAACACACTAGGGCTGGCCATCCCCACAAACACACACGCAGACTTACCGAAAGGTGAATTCTGGCACTTCATAGGAAATACATCAAAAAACAGCACTAAACCTTGGCTTAGGTAAAAGTATTTTTCTTCCGTGTACAGCCCCAGATTTTGCGGGTTGTTGAAGTTAACAAAGTGTCCCGAAATCGCTGGACGTTGAAGTTTAACGGTACTGTTTGTTTATTAGATAAAGTTCCTAAAGAAAGGCACAGGTACTTGGCTAGGCGTGAGGTATGGTGTGGTTCCTAAAATTGGCACAGCTGGTGGAGATAACTTCCGTTTTCCGTAATGTCACAAGTTAAGAAAAACACTGAGGTAAGTTCTTCTTCGGGGGGGGGGGGAAGGGAGGGTAAAATCCACTGAATATACGTGACAGACAGTGTTCAGGTAAATCGATGCTTTTTCTTCACAAATAGGGGCAGTGAATAAAATATGTTCTGCTTCCAGTTTTCTTTAAGGACTCTATATGAACTAGTATTTTTAAAGTGTTTCTTGAATGGCTTTATTCTCAGTTACGTTCAGAGAAGCGGGGCCCATTACAGGTCGCCACAAGTTTAGCTTTAAAATGTTCATATGTTACTGGAGTTATCAAATTGAGTTTGGCAGAACTCTGTATATAATTAATAATTGCTGGGATGCAGGTTGAATGATCGTTCTGAATGAAAGATAATCAAAACAAGAAATGCATTACAAATCATATTATAATCTGACGCGATAAATTACAGTTAGCCTATTTACTTATTAGCGTCATCAATTAACAAATCGGGAAAACTTCCCGTGAGTTAAAACAATTAAAAGCACATCTATCTATACAGAACTAAACTGTATTAAAGTTATAATTCTCTTTAACGTCTGCAAAATAAATTTACGCGTCAATTGTATTAGGAAATACTTTTAGCTGTAACATTAGTTTGCACTAGAACTTTGAAAATGGGTTTATTTAATAAGGTTAAATTTACACCACAATCCATTGAAATCAATTGAAATAACTCGACCACTGATCACTCGAAGCTAATGTATAAATTACCGTCTGCACAGAAAGAATACACTCCAATAGTCACGAAGGTAGATGAAATCCAGCAGGAATCCGACTATGCTAGTGCAACTAGGATTCTGTCAGAGCGAACGATAAAATGCAGTTTCTCGGAGTTCTCTATTTATACTTATCGAATGTAACTTGAATAGGGCGTGTTAAATTTTCGCACCTTTCTTGAACTAGAGCAAAATCCGGGGTACCTCGCCGATGTGTTAACCGATTTTCTTCCGTCTCAGGCTTCTAGCATGAGAGTGCGAAAATTTATCGAGAAGCTACTCTGTGAGCTGCGAGTTCCCTGTTTCTTTAGATCGTGTACCGCCGCGATTGAATTCTGAGATCTGTCTGTCTTTGATGGTGCCACTGTTCTGAGAGCTTTGGCAACTCCCACCAGGCGGGGTGACAGCCAGGTAAGAAAATGATCTGCTGTTTATTGCTCTAGAAACAGGAGTGAGTCTGTGGCCTGTCCTCTTTTGGGCCGGCGTTAAGGAAAAGATTGCTATAAATCGTTCTCAGAAATGGTTGTGGGCGGGATTTTAACCTCCCATCAAAGGCCATGCGATCTCAAACGTTCGCATAAGATAGCAGGCTACATATTAATGATCCAGCGTGTAAGGTTCTCGTGGAAAAGCTGCATGCCGGTAAAAGTTACAACAGATGATCAGGGGTTCTAAAGTTATGAGAGGCACAATAGTGCACCTCACAGATAAGGATGGGGTAAGTCACCTCTGCTGAATATCTCTTCTGCTTATGGGATGTGTGGTATGGTTACTGGGTGATAGGATATGGTTGGGTATGGTAACCTATTTGATAGGGTATGGTGGGTAAGGATAATCTTGGGTACCATGGACTTGTACCCTGGTTTGTACCCTGGACCTGGTTTAGGTATCTGGTAACCGCAACCTGGTTTGTACTGTGTAACTGCAACCTAGTTTAGTACTGTGTAACCGCCACTTGGGTTAGTACTTGGTAACCGCAACCTGGGTTAGTACCTCGTAACTGCAATCTGGGTTAGTACCTCGTAACCGCAACTTCGCTCAACGAATTCACTACCGATATTTGCAACCAGAAATGCCCCTCTCTAGGGCCCATAAACTCACGTCTGTTCCGAATGATGGTTAGTGGTCTAATGCTTATAATTCCCTCCTAAAATTCCAGGTGAGGTTCCCGGGCAGGGGTGGGCTGTGATTTGGGTGGCATTGTTGCAAATACATCTTTTGGTCGCATGGATATCAAGTTAACTTCGTTTCAACTCGCCCTAGCGTTCGTTCATCGTTGCCGGCTGTTTTACATGAGTTCCCTCTGTGAACCCAACACAGGTCACTTCCGGTCGTAGTACTGTGTTTCACCTTCGAGTTAGAAATGAATTTCGCTGGCTAAGGGAATAATTTATTACCTTTTGCCGTGAGAATTCAGCTAGTGAAATACTGTTAAATCTATGACTAGCGAGAGAGAGAGAGAGACTTTTGGTTTCTTGTCAAATGAGCAGTCAGGAACTGCGTGGTCAACCGTGCACTGTGGGGTATGGCGTTGTCCTGTTGACACACAGACCTTTGGGCAGCCAAAAGTGGAAGGACATGGGGTCGAAGAATTTCATTGACGTATCGTTGCGCATTCAAGCCTCCTTCAATGTGCACCAATTGACTCCTTCCGTTGTAACTGATCATTCCCCACACCATTGCACCTCCACCACCGTGCGGCGGAGCTTCGTCAACGCAATTTTGGGCAAAACGTTCATTTCGCCTACGGTAGACCCTACGCCGACTATCATGACGCTGCAACAAAAAGAAAGATTCGTCACTAAACCAGACACGTCTCCATTGATTGTTAGCTGCCCAGGGACGATGCTGGTTGGCCCAAAGATGGCGGCGCGTAAGGACAGGTCCTCGGTGAGGTCGTTGTGCCCAAAGTCCAGCGTCATGCAGTCTATTCCGGACAGTTTGATCAGACACATGACGTCCTGCAGGCAATGACTGGGCAGTTGAGGAAGCTGTTGTAAACCTGTCTCTGAGGTGACGAAGCCGTATAAAGCGATCATCCGCTGCTGTTGTCACTCTGGGTCGTCCACTGCGATGCCGGTCTTCAACTGAGCCAGTGGCTTGGAACCGGTGCCAAAGTCGACTGATGGTACTCTGATGCACGTTTAGATGCCTGGCAACCTGACTTTGACTTTCGCCTGCATGCAGTCGGCCAATAGCAATGTTCCTTAAATTTATCGACAGAGACGCCATAAATGTCTGCTTGAAAATGAACTGAATTTTTTGTGTGTAGCGTTATCCTTTTATAGGGTTTCAGTTGCGTTGTCAGTGAATAGTGTTCACCCCAAATTTTGTTGCTTTCACGTGCGCGCAACATGAGCTGTGGTCAAAAATTGCGTCATAAACACTGCGTTGTAACGATTACAAAAACGAACGCAATTCAGGTCAACACGTGCATTTGACACTGTAAAGAACATTTGAGGCTGGTTTGTATATACCCTAGCACCAAATTTTACTTAGAAACTCATAAAAACGCACCCTCGGATAGCTATGCGTTTCTTTTTTTGAACAGTATAGTTTTCTATCTCTCGCGTGATACAGGCCTTAAGTCCTGACACCAAATACGTAACAGTGAGATCATATTGGAAGTATAAATATCTGTTTCTAGTGACGCCAGTATAGTGGGCTCAGTGTAGGGGCTTTTTCATATAGAAGACTTCCTACTAATGATTAGCTTTCGTACCTCTCACTTATATAACATTTAATATCACTCTTCCCCAAACTCTTCCTATATGTACTTCTGTATCTAACACTTTCAAACGAAACCTTCAATTACTTCTTTGTTAAACCATTACTAATTAGATGACGTGCTCTTTTGCTATAGTGTTTTAAGATATCCTGTCATTGTATGCCTGGGTATCTCATCTCCTTTCTAATAAAATAACTTTTTCACTTATCAACATCATCATCATCGTCATCTCCTTTTTCAGTCCTTATAGATGATGGAGCCACCACTGCAGATGACCCCATTAAGGAAACATAGGTCATAGCACAAACTCTTAAAGCGGTGGTTTAAGTAGCAGTCTGTTTTACATCATGATGTAGCCAGCCACACGCACAACCTCATATCAGTTGCCTTGTACGACATGCTTCAGGGAGCATTAGTTTTGTTCGTTCTTTGTCTCACCAGAGACTCATGGGAAATACAAGGGGCATTAACTAGTACTTAATACAAGGGGCATTAACTAGTACTTAATACAAGGGGCATTAACTAGTACTTAATGCAAGATTTACGTTCGTTCTGACATTCTTTTGTTCATACTTCAGCTAACTGTCTCGGGCAGTCCTGTCATATAATCTCCTCCCACACATTCTACCATCTTAGATTTTTTTTTTTTTTTTTGTCACTTCTCCTTTCTGAACCCTCATTTATTTTCAATTCACTTGCTATTATTTTCACATGAACTTTTTACAAACGTTGACGTCATCCAGTCCGTTGTCATTTTTCTTCCATAATTTTTCTCTTTCCGATTATTTTACACGTTCGCCGGAATTCCTTTATCCCCTCTCTCACATTCATTTTTCTCTTTTCTTTTTTTTTTTTCTTTTTCACTTCACGACTCTCACAATTATCCATGTCTCATTGGCCTCTGTTAAATTCTCATCAATATTTTACATTCTGTCAATAGATATCTCTTGTTTTCTGGTGGACTTATTTTCCATTCTGTCTCATTAATTATTTTTTTTTCCTACCTGTACTTTGTCACATTATATTTCCTTTCTTGTCTTCTTAATATGTTCTTTATTAAAGGCTGTTCTTTCGTAATTACACTTCCAAATAATGGTGCCTTTTTAATTTGTGCAAAGGGAGATTATAAATAAGGGAGACAAATAAATTTTTTCGTTATAGAATACAAGGGAAATAAAACCGTGTTTTGTTTTGCTAAGTCATTGTGATAATTTATTGTCAGATTCATCTTTTTATTCTTTCGCTTGCTGCTGCTGCTTCAAATATTTCTCTGATACTTGCTAAGCTTAATCTTATTCTTCTTTTTTTCCCTCGTATTGTTTATATTATCTCGCGCCTGCAGCCTCTGAAGAAAACATTTTTCAGTAGATACCTTTGAGCTGTACTGTGCATGCTCTTAGTCAAGTCCAGTTATAGTATAGTGTTACGGTTTCAGTGTTTACAATCTGATGAAAATGACTGCAATATCTTTTGCGGCCTGGTCTAAAGCACAAATAATTGCTCCGACAACCCAACGGCCTAGTATCCGGCCTTTGGCTAGGATCATGTGTCTAGACACAGGGACAGGTACAGTAACATTCATGTGTCATTAGGTCTCTTGTGTGAGAACACAGAAGATCACTACAGTGACACAGTTTGTCATTGGGTCTTCTTGTCTTGGGACATGTGGTCTTGACCGGGGTCGGGTTTGGGCGGGTACTAATGCGACCTCATGCGAGGAAAAAATATGCGACCTCAAGCGAGGAAAAAAATTAAAAAAAAAAAAAAAAAATCTTTTGCGGCCTTTTGGCTAAGATCAAAGTGTCTTAGCCAGGGCCGGGTTCACACACAATTCACACATTCTACTAAATAAAGTCAATAGACCTCACTTTGAGCAACAGAAGGGGTAATTTTTAAAAAAAAAATTTTAAAAATGTGTTCCCCGCCGTAACTCAACTATAGAATATAATGATTTCCTCCCATTATATGTAGACCTTATCGAAGTATGTAATAAAATCATGGACAACATCATTATTTATTGATCCATAATGAGCAAAGATCTGTAACTAGTGCTGGGATACCATTTCTAGTTGGGATGTCTTTTTCAGCTCCGCCCACGCCATCCCCGCTGCCTTGGCTTCATTCATTTTCTCATAACTTTAATAAATCGTCCAACACACGGTAATCAGTGTTTAAATGTTTGTTTAAAATAACTTCTAAGCTGAGATGAAGACGACTGACATAAGGTGAAGATCTTTCAATATTATAATGTATTTTCTAGAGATTTTCGTTTCGTAGCTGGAAGCTCGATGCATTAGTGAAGAAGAATGGTACTCGTCGAGAAGTGAAGAAGACGCTTTAGATGGATAGAGCACACATTGAGGAAACACGCTGATAGTATTACAGGGCAGGCCATGACCTAGAATCCCCAGGGTTAGATAGGTAGAGGATGAAAGAAGAGAACTGGAGACAGACATGTAAACACCTTGAGCAGATGGCACGGTACAAGAATACTTGACATAAGTTTGTTGAAGGCCTATGCACCTTGGGCAGCTAACAGTGATGGTGATGAATGGTGATCGTGTCATCTAACTGGATCTTTCTTATGTCTCTTGGTTTCTCTAATTTGTTTTTTTTAGTGTAAAGGTAGAAATTCTGAGCCATCAAAGTTAAGATAGGAAACAATTTTTTAGTTGTGCTCGTACGTTTTTATATTACTGACGTAGTGACGTCATTGTAAATTGGCTTAGTATCGTATTTTCTCCTGAAGGAGGCCGTGAGAAATTAACAGCCCGGCTTTACAGACTTCAAAATATGCCACTTCCATCATAACCCTATTGACTTAGACTTCCCTGTCATTCTGCACATGACAGGATGTTCAAAGAAGTCTGGTATTTATAAAAGCTCGCAGATTTCAACGAGATTTAAGGGATACAAGGTATTTTTTTTTAGGTGCATTATGCGTACGGAGGATTGAATGTTTTAAATAGTGTCACGTGATGGAAACGTCCTCTTGCGGCCATTTCTTGCTAGGCTTTACATCATCATCGTTTTTCGTTTTGCCCCTTATGGAGCAGGGGGTACCACCAGCGCAGCTGATCCACAGAAAGCCTGCACCAAACCATTCGTTTGTTATTGCAGCAGGGGTTTCTGCAGCTGCGTTATTACACGATGAGGTAACCAGCCCCTGTAGAATAGTCTGACGTAATGATGATGTTTACATGATAGCGTGGACGAGGATGTTACCGTTGAGTTGTTGCGGCCACGGCCTCCTATGTTCTGAAGAAGGCGTATATTCTGAAGGCCTGACACAACGTTAGATAAGCCTACATGAGTGAATTCCCTGTGTCAGGAATATAGAAGATACGCCCAGCAAAGAATCAATTAATTAAATTTATCTTTGCCGGGCATATCTTGCGTCACTTAATTTGTTTAATCGTAATATATAATTTAAAATACATATAATTTATTATGGTGCATACGTCACTTCTTTTTCCTCCATTTACAATCGCGCAGCAGTCCTAATCCTACCACTTTAGCGAATTTTTAATTCGCAGCTCATATCAGTGCTATTTACTTGTTTTATGTTTTCATTTTCTCTATTGAAAAAAAAAAAACAATTTGTGTTGAATTTTTTGAGATGATATTTCTTTCTTTCTTGTTCTGTATTATTTGTTGTACTTTTTCCTAACATCACATGTGTCGCTCATCTTATCTGTATTCATCTCTTTTTGTTTCTACTGGTTTGTCGTGTCCGTTCCCTTTTTTCTCTTGACCTGACTATATTTGTTATCTTTGTCACATGTTGGTAATGCTGGCTGACAAAGGGTGAACCCCGAAACGTCCCGTGTTTCTGGTGTATCGTTTTTGTTTTGTTTTTGTGTGTGTGGTAAAACTGACACTAAAGCATAGTTTTTTAAAATGTATATATTACTTTTGTTACCAGATTTTGTACTCACCTTGTGTAAGCGTAGCACTGCTCCATCTATATATAGAGACGCTCCTAGTGACCATAAAAATGCTAAGATGATTATTCACGTCATTATAGGTGCCGCGGTAGCATAGTGGTTAGTGAACTGGCTTCCTAGCGCAGTGGTCTATGGTTCGATCCCCAGATGAGGAGGTATTTTTTTAGGCCACAAACGGCTCCTGGGTTGACCCAGCCCCAAATGGGTACCAGAGCAACTCTGGGAAGGTTAAGGCGGCTGGCGTGATGCTGACCACATCACCCCTAGTGTGCCGACGGTCAAGATAATATGGGCCTAACACCATATTCCCAATATGCCTCAATGGGCGTGTAACGGGTTCCTTTACCTTTACATTTTATTATCTGACGTATTATTGCTATTCATTTTTTTTTTCGTCGTATAGTATTGTACTTTGAGGAAGCCGTTTGTGTCCAGTACGTTAACTGCTTCCTTTTTTGTCGTAACATTTTTTTTTAACTCGACATGGGGGTTTATATATTTGTCCGGTTTTAAGTCTTTGACGCTAAAAATTTCTGTGTTTTAACTTTACATACAGCTTCCTTGTCATAGAATAAAATTAAATGGCCAGTTATCATCACTAATTCTTCATAACGTTCACAAATGTATCGAATGTTTTCCGTTTGTCCTTTTAAGACAAACTAGTATGTATAAACTACTTAGACATCGCAGACTACGCTAGCTTGGTCATGTCCGCCGCATGGAAGATGGTGCGCTGGCTCATAAATCAGGAACCTGGTTGAAGCTGTCATCTCATCGCACTGCTCATCTCACGTTGAGCTGCTCTCATCAACACGAAACAGAAAAGAATACGCTGCTCATCTCACGGGGGAAAAAAGCTGCTCATCTCTCGTCCTGCTCATTCCCATAGTCAGTAATCCTGCTAATGGGGGCTCATATCTAGTCCTATATTTATTCATCTCACGTCCTGCTCATCTCACGTTCCTGTTCTGTTCATCTTACGTTCTGCTCATCTCACGTTCTGCTCATCTCACGTTCTGCTCATCTCACGTCCTGCTCATCTCACGTCCTGTTCATCTCACGTCCTGCTCATCTCACGTCCTGCTCATCTCACGTCCTGCTCATCTCACGTTCTGTTCATCTCACGTTCTGCTCATCTCACGTTCTGTTTATCTCACGTTCTGTTCATCTCACGTTCTGCTCATCTCACGTTCTGTTCATTTCACGTCCTGCTCATCTCACGTTCTGTTCATCTACGTCCTGCTCATCTCACGTCCTGCTCATCTCACGTTCTGCTCATCTCACGTCCTGCTCATCTCACATTCTGCTCATCTCACGTCCTGCTCATCTCACGTCCTGTTCATCTCACGTTCTATTCATCTCACGTTCTGCTCATCTCACGTCCTGCTCATCTCACGTCCTGCTCATCTCACGTCCTGCTCATCTCACGTTCTGTTCATCTTACGTTCTGCTCATCTCACGTTCTGCTCATCTCACGTTCTGCTCATCTCACGTCCTGCTCATCTCACGTCCTGCTCATCTCACGTTCTGTTCAGTTCATGTCCTGCTCATCTCACGTCCTGCTCATCTCACGTTCCTGTTCATCTCACGTTCTGTTCATCTCACGTTCTGCTCATGCTCATCTCACGTTCTGCTCATCTCACGTCATCTGTCCTCATCTCACGTTCTGTTCATTTCACGTTCTGCTCATCTCACGTCCTGCTCATCTCACGTTCTGCTCATCTCACGTTCTGCTCATCTCACGTCCTGCTCATCTCACGTCCTGCTCATCTCACGTCCTGCTCATCTCACGTTCTGCTCATCTCACGTTCTGCTCATCTCACGTCCTGCTCATCTCACGTCCTGCTCATCTCACGTTCTGCTCATCTCACGTTCTGCTCATCTCACGTCCTGCTCATCTCACGTTCTGCTCATCTCACGTCCTGCTCATCTCACGTTCTGCTCATCTCACGTTCTGCTCATCTCACGTCCTGCTCATCTCACGTTCTGCTCATCTCACGTTCTGCTCATCTCACGTTCTGCTCATCTCACGTTCTGCTCATCTCACGTTCTGCTCATCTCACGTTCTGCTCATCTCACGTCCTGCTCATCTCACGTTCTGCTCATCTCATTTCCTGCTCATCTCACTCTCATCTCACGTTCTGCTCATCTCACATCCTGCTCATCTCACGCTCTGCTCATCTCTCGTTCTGCTCATCTCACGTTTTGCGCATCTCATCTCACGTTCTGCTCATCTCACGTTCTGCTCATCTCACGTTCTGCTCATCTCACGTTCTGCTCATCTCACGTTTTGCTCATCTCACGTTCTGCTCATCTCACGTCCTGCTCATCTCACGTTCTGCTCATCTCACGTTCTGCTCATCTCACGTCCTGCTCATCTCACGTTCTGCTCATCTCACGTTCTGCTCATCTCACGTTTTGCTCATCTCACGTCCTGCTCATCTCACGTTCTTCTCATCTCACGTTCTGCTCATCTCACGTTCTGTTTCCTATGAAGCTGGAGCCACAACTGCAGCGGATCATCTTCCAGGAAGCCTACGCCAAAGCTTCATGTTTTCTTGCAGCGATGGTGTCTGTAGCAATCTGTTTTACAAGATGAGGTGTTCAGAAACCTGCAGAACTTCATGCTAGATGCCTCTTACGAAGTGCCTGAGTGCAATGGTTCAAAACTTTCTGAGTGTCCTTGGAGAGCCCGGGTTCCAGACGGGGCTAAAGCTAGAGCAGAGTCAGGTAATAATGTCAGGAGAAGAATCTCCGGTCATGATTAAGGTTGAACTGCAGACAGAAATGACAATGATGAGGAAGACGTAGAGATAATCTGGAGCTGATGGCTCTTATTCTCCCTTAACACTTTTTAATCCTTAACTCCACAATCTCACTTAATGTCCTCTGTATCTGACCTTCCCTCTGCTTGTTACCCTCAATTTTCTCCTCTTCAATTACAGAGGGTCGCTCTGCTCCAAAAACCCACAGGTCAAGTTAAACCCTTGTCCATTTTCTGTTTGTTTTTTTTAATTTTGGCAATTCTGTTTTATTGTCTCATTGTGCAGACTTCTTTGCACGATTAAAAGTTCTCAATGCTCACTGCTTTAAATGTCCAATCCCCCTCTCTCTCTCTCTCTCTCTCTCTCTCTCTCTCTCTCTCTCTCTCTCTCTCTCTCTCTCTCTCTCTCTCTCTCTCTCTCTCTCTCTCTCTCTCTCTCTCTCTCTCTCTCTCTCTCTCTCTCTCTCTCTCTCTCTCTCTCTTGTTATCTCTGGTGCTCTCTTTCTCTCTCTATTCTTTCTTTTTTCTCCGTTTCTCTCTTTTTCTCTCTATATCTTTTTTCTTTCACTCTTTTACTTTCTCTTTCTCAATGTGTTTCTTTCTCTCTCTCTTTCTCAAGTCTGTCTGTCTCTCCCTCTCTCTCGTTCCCTGTCTCTCCTTCTCTCTGTCTTTCTCTTTGTCTTTCAACGTTTTTTTTTCTCTCTGTCTTTCTCTCTTGCATTTAAATATTCACGTTTTTTTTTTCTGTCTGTACTGACTATTCATTGGACTATTCCTTCTCTAAGTGCACTTAAATATTCACATTTTTTTTTTTTTTTTTTTACTGATTATTGAATTATTGCTCTTCTAAGTGCACTTAAATATTCACGTTTATTCTTTTTTAAAATTAATCTGTAAAGAGTTTCCTATCAACACTGGATTGTTCGATGGATTCTTGCTATTTCTAACTGTACTTAAATATTCACTAGACTCGTGATTTTTGTCTAATTGAACTTGAATATTCATTAAATTATTCTCTTTATTTTTATTTTTTTTAATAACTGTGCGTCAATATTCATTGGATTCAAGCTGTTTCTTTTTTTTAACTGAACTGAAATATTCATTTGACTCTTGATTTGTCTGATGAAGCTTGAATATTTAGTGGATTCCTACTTTTTCCTTCCTGTACTTGATTATCCAGTGGATCTTGTGTTTACTTACTGTGTTTTAATTTTCGGTGCATTCTGTATTTTTGCGTTTTTTCTATCTTGAATATTGATCGTATTCTTCTGTTTTCTTACGATGCACGAATCCATGGATTCTGGTTTTTCTTACTGTTGTTTAATGCTCATTAGATTCTTTTTTTTCTCTCTCTCTCCTTGCTGTACACAATTATTCATTGCATTCTTGCTGTTTTTTACCGCACTTCAATATTTATAAGAATCATAAGAAGTGTTTTTCTCATGATTTTTTTTTAACCCTCACATTTATTCTTTGTTGTAAGTTGACTGTTTGTACACAAAGTTTGTTTATTTTAATTGGTTAAATCTTACAAGTAATTATGTCTATCAGCGCTAATTTCATCCAGCTCTAATTCTTTACTACGACTTCCAGTCCTTCATTAAATATCCTTCAGCATACGCCTTCAACAAATTCACGCCACGCCTTCAACAAATTCACGCCACGCCTTCAACAAATTCACGCCACGCCTTCCATCCATTAAAGGTATTTCCTTGTCTTCTTTATTCCTTTCAGTCTCGACATGTATGTGTGGTTTTTTTCGGTATCCCTGTATTCCCGTTACCATTGAGATTACAGAAGAAGAACTGCGCTATAACGCTATCATCTGGATTGTTTAGTGTATGTCCCATCCAACGCCACTGCAACTTTTTGAAAGTGCAAATAGTTGATTGACTGGCCGCTTGTTTCGTTAATTTTCGTGTGTATATTCTATCTCTCGATTTGTCTTTCAGGTTTATTAAAATGTTGCTGGTAGGGAGTGCGGAGTATGATGATGGTAATGACTATTATTATTATTGTTGTGGTTGTTGTTGTTGTTGTTCGGGCCTGATCCTGAGGATGTAGCCAAGCAGCAGTAATCTCAGCCTTTCAATTTATCCCCTTCACATTAGTTGTCCAGCCCCGAGTAGTTCATGGAGGGGGCGGTCTCTGAGGAGACAAAAAAGGTTAGGACTACTACTGTCGTAAGAAGACACTATTATCAGGTTGCTCAAGGGTGCTGCCATCCTCATCTTGTCAAACAAATGACAACAGAAACTGCCGCTGCAAAAACGCATGGACGTTTTTTTTTATGCAGGCTCCTGTAAAAAAAAAAGGGGGGGGGGCGCAATGAAAGTGGTGGCTCCTTACTCTACATGAAGCGAAAAGATAAATGTCTGAATGATTGTGTTGTCCTGCTCCGTGTAGCCCTCAGTGCTCCCTGTAGAGACAAAGAGATTCAAACATTACTCTCTCGTAAAAGATTGTGCATGAGCTAACAACTGCGAATGCGACTCTGCTAAGTAAACGATACAGAGTGAGACCCATATACATGCGGAGAATGGAAGTGGAGACTTACGACATGACGATAAGAAGGACTGGGGACATCAGGTTGTGAAGTGACAACATCACATACCCCATCATACTCGTATTTGAAGAAGAAAAAGAAGAAGAAAAATAAGAAGAAAAATAAGAAGAAGGAGTGGAAGTCCTACTAGAATCTGACAGAGAGAGAGGGAGATATAACCCCCCCCCCCCCTTTTCATTTCATATATCCGCCTTATTTTTCCTCTTTCCTCTGTGAATGCTGACTATAAAACAAAATATTTCGATTTGTTAACAAAGTAACTAAAAACCTATTCGAGGTCCTCCTTCTTGTCTTCCACCCTTATCGTCCTTGGGTGTTTCTCCTGTCTTATTTATTCCTTATTCTCTCAAATCCACTCATCAAGCATTATTTCTACCACTATTGTGTATTGGTCTCCGGTGATGGCTCAAAACTCGCAGCCGAATTAAAAGGCTACACATTCCAAAAGGGCGGATCGATAAGTAGGTCATCTTGTTCTATAAAGCTGATTCTAGACGTTCCTAAAAAAGAAAGGAATGTATCGAAGTGGATCGTTGAATGAGGTTCGAGTTTTTGCTTTCGTCGCAGTTTTAAACTTTCGAGGAAAAAAGCCTTCTTTTTCGGGGGTTTTTCCCCCATGGCCCATTTATTTCTTTCCAAATTATGTATATCTATCTGTCTTTCTGTCACCTCTTTGCGTCTTTACCTTATGTTATCCTTACACTAGACTGGCCATAGCAATGCAGAGGTTAAATAAAATGAAGAACCTATGGCATAACACCAGCAAATTAATAAAAGTAAAACTTCTGAGAACGTGCATCTTTCCGGTGGCAACGTACGGATATGAATCATGGACCATTACACAAACAATGAAGGAAAAAAATCGAATCTTTCGAAGCAAAGTGTTACAGAAAAATTCTCAGAATATCTTGGACCAAGAAGAAGAAAAATATAGACATCCAACACGACCTGAACATCGAGGAAAACTGGCTCATAAACAATATCATGTCCCGGAAACTGAAATATTTTGGCCACATTAAACGTCATAGTGGCTTAGAGAGAGCAGTGATGGAAGGTATGGTACCTGGAAGGCAAGGCAGGGGCCGATCAAGACGACGGTGGACACAGGACATTGAAGACACCTTAAATACGACAATGGAGGAGGTGGGAAGGCTGGCTAGCGATCGAGAGTCTTTCAGGCGGGCTGTGATGACAGCGACGTTGCTACATGATGATGATGATCCTTACACTGGCCCCGTGTAGTTAGTTACTGGGCACTCGTGAGACATAGAAGGAATAGGACCACTTCTCCATCAGACATGTCGTAAGAGGCTACTAACACCAGGTTGGGTATTGGGGGGGGGAGGAGGGCTGGCAACCTCATCTTGTAAACGTATTTGCTATAGAACCATCACTGCAACAGCACATGAACACGTGATGTAGGTGTCCTGCTGCTTGTGGTGGCTCAATCATTTATGATCAGCGAAAAGGGAAATGAATGAATGAATGAATGAATGAATGAATGAATGAATGAATGAATGAATTGATGAATGAATGGATGAATGAATGAATTGATGAATGAATGGATGAATGAATGAATGGATGAATGAATGAATGGATGAATGAATGATTATATGAATGAATGTGTCGTGAAATATTCTAATCCACATATATAAATTATCAGGTAAATATAAAGCCTAACAAATAAATTCTAATAAAGAAAAGAGCAATGGTAAAATAACAGTGCTGTCACAAGGAATGTACTCGAAATCCCCCTTTGTTTTATGCTTCGTCTGCAAATTGTAACGTTTCCACGTTAAATATAAGCCACTGCATAAATACAAGCGTTTCCACAACACATTAAAACGGGTATTGCATTTCTAAGAAAAACATTGAGAGGCACACTGCGTAATGACCTAAATTAATCCTAACATTAATTATACTACGTTACCAAAACGAACGAACAGATGGACTCAAATAGAAAGAGAGAGAGAGGGCTGAAAATCAGGAACGCATGCAACACTAAACACGTGTCTCGCTATTAATGCCACCCCAACACGCGTCGCGCGATACACAATTACTACTATCACGCGTGTAAGGCCACATGCACTAACTTTTTTTCAGACGGACAGTGATAAAAAACACTAACCTTCCCAGAGTTAGGTTTTAAAATCCTGAAAAACGCTTATTAGAAAAGATAACATTAGATGGGTTTACGTTTGAAAACATTACAGTACCCAGACAGCACATCTTCGAAACAGGAGGTAGAAGAAATTGCATATTTTGAACGCAGCCACTTAGCTCTTTTAAATTTGTATATTTGGGTTCCTTAGGGCTTGCTGACAAAGAATATGTAAAACGTTACGCAAATAGTCTAGGAATTAATAAATTATAACCAAAATAAAATAGTGGGGATGCCTGACAGCATGAAATCATTTCTGCTCCTAAAATTTTTTTTTTAACGTGTTTGAAAAAACCTTACGTACGGAAACAGCCTACCATGTTAACTCCAAATTGATTGGAGCGCAACAAATATAAGACTAAACACGATTGGTCGGACTATAAATACTATCTTTCGTTGTCAGGGGAAACGGGAGTAGGAGTATTTTTTGAAAAGATGTGTGGACAGGGTTTCATTGGTTAGAGCTGCGAATATACACAATTCAGAGCGTTAGTTCGAGACCACTAGTTCAAATAAGCTTGATGAAGCAACAGTGCGTTGAAGCCAGCTCATATTTTTGCTAAATAAAAGCCTGGAACATAAGCAGATGGGAATTTGTGCCAGAATTCATTGCTAGTCAACGTATCTGTGTATTTCCATGAATTGTGGGACTGTGGTCTTAACGTTATTGAGCAGCACCTGGTCAGAGCTTTGCGGAATCCAGAGTCGGACAGCATACTCCTTGGTCCATTTAGCTATCAGTGAGGTGTCTCCAGAGCCCAGGGGAGAAATCGAGCAGAGGAGTCTTTTCCTGCCGCCATCACGCAAGATAAGCTGATGTGGCCAGCTGAGCTCAACATTATGTAACCCCATCTTAAAATAACATTGTAACATAAACTTAAGAGGGGAAGTAAATTGTTTTAATACCAGGAACTGAGAACATCTCCAATACTAGTTCCAATAAAGACAAACTATTGAAGTCATGATGACAAATACCAACAGAGCTTGAAGAAAACAAAACCAGTATTACCTCATATTACTACTACACAACTGACACACATAGGATACTATTAAAAATAGATGTCACTACAAGATTCATATTAATAAATTCTGTACATATAACTTGTAATTAAAATTGATTGTGACTCCTGGTTCCTTTGTATTTGAATCAGGACACATATACATTCATGACAGCAATGAATACATATTGTTATTTGAAAAGTTATCAGTGACTCCTTTAAGATATCCTTGTAGAGTGTTTTATGTATGTGAGTGTCACAGTGTTGTCAAGTGTAGTGGAATAAATTAAATTGTTTATCTGTCTGTTGTTGTTTTGACTTACACTTCATCATACACATACCCTAGACATATAACGTAGTCATCACACTATTCCAGAATAATTCTGACTGAGGTATACATATGTGGCAGCAAGTAAGGTTATATATAATACACTACTCTTATTAGATATATATATACCTTCACAGCTGATCTCAGTCAGTACACTAAGTCCCCTATAAATATTTATAACATCCCACTTCACCACATATATTGGGGTCTCGCTCTTGGGATTTTGAATCTTTCCCTATTAAAAAATATTGGGGGGTAATTCACTTCAGGGAATAATAAGAATTAAAAAGGTATCCTTGGGTGGAATTAAATAAGGTTGAGCTCTCGGTGCCTGTGTTGTCCATTAGATATATATTTAGAGATTGAATTGTTAGTTAGACATTGTATAAACTTACCTGATAGACAATGGCGGACCTAGCCAAATTTCGATCTGCTGCTGTTCAGACTGCAAAAGAGTTAGGATTAGATGGGCAAGTTATGGTTGCCTATGTCACTACGGAATGTGACAAATTTATTGAACGCGAAGAAAGAAGGTTTGAAGCCGAAAGAAAGTTAGAGGCTGAAAGGGAAATTAAGAAGTTACAATTTGAGGCTGAGGCTGAGACTAAGAGGTTGCAGATTGAGGCTGAGGCTAAGAAATTAGCTGCAGAAAGAGAAGAGAAGAAATTAGCTGCAGAAAGAGAAGAGAAGAAATTAGCTGCAGAAGAAAGAAGATTGACTGCAGAGAGGGAAGCAGAAAAGGAGGAGAAGAGATTACAAAGGGAACATGAGTTACGACTAAGAGAGTTTGAGTTTCAAGGCCATGCTCCTGAAAATGGTGCCAGTCCCTTTGCCTCTGATGCCACTGCTAGCCAGGGAGCCTCAACCTCAGCTATGAATTTTCATTTAGATCATTTTGTTGAGAAAGACGATGATATAGAGAGCTATCTAAATAGGTATGAACTATTAGCTACCACGTATGGGTTAGAGAGAGAAAGGTGGAGCTTAAAGTTATCTCAAGGACTTCGTGGGGCAGCTTATGAAGTTTTTGCAAAAATGAGCAGAGGTGATCAGGAAAATTATGACATGCTAAAGCAGGCTCTTTTGTTAAGATATGAAAAGAATGCAGAATTTTATAGGAAAAAATTTAGGAATGCTAAACTACTGTCAGGTGAAACCTATCACCAGTTTTCTGCACGACTAGAGACATACTTGGAGAAATGGACTTCTCTGGGGAAAACCCAAGATCTTAAGGAAATGGTCCTTATAGAGCAATTAAGAGAGTCCATGGCTCCAGACCTCAGAAAGTTTCTCATGGAACAAGGTGCAGAGAGGCTGGGTGAGTTGCTAAATGTTGCTGAAAGGTATCAAGCAGCTCAAGCAGAGGTAACAGGTAATAAAAAGAAACAAGTGGATAACTTTAGGGCACCACAGGACTTTAATAAATTTGATCCTAGGGATCAAAACAAAGGTAAGCACCAGTTTGATAGGCCACGGTATGAAAATAAAAATAAATTCCCACAATTCGATGAAAGGAAATATGACGAAAGAAAATCTTTCAACCAAGGAAAAAGGTGGTGTAAAATTTGTCAGATGGACAATCATGACACTGACCGTTGCAGAAGGAAACCTGTGTATATGGCAACCCTTCAGGTCAGGTCGACCTCAAGACAGGAGGAGGATATTATAATGGATACCACTCCAGAAGAGATGAGGAAGGCACAGGCTGGGGATAAAACACTCAAGCCTTGTTTCAGAAAATTGTCAACTTGTCATACAACTCCAGGCAAGGGAGATTTTTACATGAAAAACAAGTTGATATATAGGAAGACTGGAGCTAGATCCAAAGGTCAGGGACAGCTGGTACTTCCTAAAAGATATAGGGCAGACTTAATAAGGAGCCTACATGTGAAACCAGATGGGGACCATGAGAAGATAGGTACCATCATTCAAAAGGTGGCTCACAATTATTATTGGCCCAAAGCAAGATGGGACATTGAGAATTTTGTAGAAAGGTGTAGCATAGCACATGAGGGAACACCCACAAGTGGGAACATGGATCAGGACCTGGACACGCCACGGGTCAAAATTAGGCCTGATAATAAAAAGAAAAATAGATTTGATAAAGTGGACCAAATGGAATGGGAAGCCCCTTTTCACGGACAAGCTTCACTTAACTGTTTTACAATGGCCACTATGCGGAGAGTGCAAAAAGATGTCTTACCCCAGGATAAGCCGAAAATCCCTCAATCGGACTTTAACAAACTGGAGGAAGAAGATGTAGAGAGGAAATCTCTCATCAAGAATTTTAAGTGGGGAGAAAGCCCCAAAAGAAAAATTGGTAGCGGTCGTTTTGTGCATGATAATTCTGGGAGGAAAAATCATCACTATGGAGCTTCGAGTGAAAGAGACCATACCGGTGCATGGACAAATAGGTCCACACAATTAAAGGTCCATATGTAGCTTTGTTAAGAACGTGGACTGATGAAAAGGCAGAGGAAAACATTACATCTTCATACCAATATGTGAATGAGCTGACCACTCGTTTAAAAACTGGCTGGAAACTTGCCAATGAAAATTTGAAACAAGCCAGGAAGAAACATGCTGCCTATTATAACAGGAAGGCGAAAGACAGAAATTTGGCTGTGGGAGAGAAAGTACTGCTTCTTTTCCCCGGGAGTCAGAATAAGTTACAAATTGGATGGCAGGGTCCATATACAGTTCTAGAGAAGGTGTCTAGAACAAATTATAAGATAGATAAGAAAGGGAAAGAAAAAAATCTATCATGTGAATCTCCTGAAGAAATATTTGGAAAGAGAACATCAGGAAGAGACACACTTGTTGACCTTGTCCATCGCCATGGAGATGAAAAAGGAACCACTTTCATCATTTGAATATCCATTACACCCCTGTGAGACAGCAGCACAGGTGAAAATCAGTACACATTTAACGAAAACTCAGAAAGAGAGAGTGCAACAGGTTCTAAATAATCATGCAGAGGTGTTAACAGACCGACCAGGGCATACAAACCTATTGGAATATGATATGAAACTGATAGACCCCACACCTGTCTGTATGAAACCATATTCGATTCCGTTTGCTAAGGAGAAAGCTTTGAAGGAAGAGATAGACTATCTGTTGCAGGAAGGAATTATTGCGCACAGTGAATCTTCGTATAGTTCCGGTGTTGTACTCTTAAGGAAGCCCTCTGGAGAACATAGACTCTGTATAGATTACAGGAGACTGAATGCTATTACAGAAGGACAGGTGGATCCATTGCCGGATACAAATCAGCTGTTTGCCAGACTAAATAAAGCTAAATATTTCTCAAAAGTGAATCTGAGTAAAGGATACTATCAGATTCCAGTAAAGCCTGAGGTTAGACCATACCTAGCTTTTAGTACCTCAGAAGGACACTATGAGTTTAATAGATTGCCATTTGGATTGAAGAATGCGCCTAGTGTCTTCTCTAGAATGATGAGAAAATTGTTGGATGTAAACATTTCGGAGGAACGTAATGAATCCCTGAGTTGCCTCTTTGATTGAGGATATTCCGAATGTTTCATACAGGATAATAAGAAGATTATGGGATCCACTACGAAAACTCTGCTATCACCAGGTATATGTTATCTCCTCATAACGTACATTTTGAGGGAAATATAATGTTCTCTGGACATGTCATTGCGCAGACTCAGAGAAGAGAAATGGTGAATACGGGTTGCGAAGCAGCATTAAGACAAGCACTCACACTTGCGGCTGTTCAGTAACATAACCGAAATATATTATTGGTTGTAGAAGTCTGAGGCAGATTTCATGAGTAGTGTCTACTCTGAATGGACCCAACTACATAAAACCATGATAGCACCACAGCAGAGTAAAGTCAAGTTGACTTACATTTATCTGTGTGTATATAGAATAAAGGACTGACATGGGATGTCTGTTTTAAGAGGGGAGGTGTCGTGAAATATTCTAATCCACATATATAAATTATCAGGTAAATATAAAGCCTAACAAATAAATTCTAATAAAGAAAAGAGCAATGGTAAAATAACAGTGCTGTCACAAGGAATGTACTCGAAATCCCCCTTTGTTTTATGCTTCGTCTGCAAATTGTAACGTTTCCACGTTAAATATAAGCCTCTGCATAAATACAAGCGTTTCCACAACACATTAAAACGGGTATTGCATTTCTAAGAAAAACATTGAGAGGCACACTGCGTAATGACCTAAATTAATCCTAACATTAATTATACTACGTTACCAAAACGAACGAACAGATGGACTCAAATAGAAAGAGAGAGGGAGGGCTGAAAATCAGGAACGCATGCAACACTAAACACGTGTCTCGCTATTAATGCCACCCCCAACACGCGTCGCGCGATACACAATTACTACTATCACGCGTGTAAGGCCACATGCACTAACTTTTTTTCAGACGGACAGTGATAAAAACACTAACCTTCCCAGAGTTAGGTTTTAAAATCCTGAAAAACGCTTATTAGAAAAGATAACATTAGATGGGTTTACGTTTGAAAACATTACAGTACCCAGACAGCACATCTTCGAAACAGGAGGTAGAAGAAATTGCATATTTTGAACGCAGCCACTTAGCTCTTTTAAATTTGTATATTTGGGTTCCTTAGGGCTTGCTGACAAAGAATATGTAAAACGTTACGCAAATAGTCTAGGAATTAATAAATTATAACCAAAATAAAATAGCGGGGATGCCTGACAGCATGAAATCATTTCTGCTCATAAAATTTTTTTTTTAACGTGTTTGAAAAAACCTTACGTACGGAAATAGCCTACCATGTTAACTCCAAATTGATTGGAGCGCAACAAATATAAGACTAAACACGATTGGTCGGACTATAAATACTATCTTTCGTTGTCAGGGGAAACGGGAGTAGGAGTATTTTTTGAAAAGATGTGTGGACAGGGTTTCATTGGTTAGAGCTGCGAATATACACAATTCAGAGCGTTAGTTCGAGACCACTAGTTCAAATAAGCTTGATGAAGCAACAGTGCGTTGAAGCCAGCTCATATTTTTGCTAAATAAAAGCCTGGAACATAAGCAGATGGGAATTTGTGCCAGTATTTGTGCCAGAATTCATTGCTAGTCAACGTATCTGTGTATTTCCATGAATTGTGGGACTGTGGTCTTAACGTTATTGAGCAGCACCTGGTCAGAGCTTTGCGGAATCCAGAGTCGGACAGCATACTCCTTGGTCCATTTAGCTATCAGTGAGGTGTCTCCAGAGCCCAGGGGAGAAATCGAGCAGAGGAGTCTTTTCCTGCCGCCATCACGCAAGATAAGCTGATGTGGCCAGCTGAGCTCAACATTATGTAACCCCATCTTAAAATAACATTGTAACATAAACTTAAGAGGGGAAGTAAATTGTTTTAATACCAGGAACTGAGAACATCTCCAATACTAGTTCCAATAAAGACAAACTATTGAAGTCATGATGACAAATACCAACAGAGCTTGAACAAAACAAAACCAGTATTACCTCATATTACTACTACACCACTGACACACATAGGATACTATTAAAAATAGATGTCACTACAAGATTCATATTAATAAATTCTGTACATATAACTTGTAATTAAAATTGATTGTGACTCCTGGTTCCTTTGTATTTGAATCAGGACACATATACATTCATGACAGCAATGAATACATATTGTTATTTGAAAAGTTATCAGTGACTCCTTTAAGATATCCTTGTAGAGTGTTTTATGTATGTGAGTGTCACAGTGTTGTCAAGTGTAGTGGAATAAATTAAATTGTTTATCTGTCTGTTGTTGTTTTGACTTACACTTCATCATACACATACCCTAGACATATAACGTAGTCATCACACTATTCCAGAATAATTCTGACTGAGGTATACATATGTGGCAGCAAGTAAGGTTATATATATAATACACTACTCTTATTAGATATATATATACCTTCACAGCTGATCTCAGTCAGTACACTAAGTCCCCTATAAATATTTATAACATCCCACTTCACCACAGAATGGATGGATGGATGGATGGATGAATGAATGAATGGATGGATGAATGAATGAATGGATGAATGGATTAATTAGTGGATGAATGAATGAATGAATGAATGAATGAATGGATGGATGAATGGATGAATGGATGAATGGATGGATGGATGAATGGATGGATGGATGGATGGATGAATGAATGAATGAATGAATGAATGGATGGATGGATGGATGGATGAATGGATGGATGGATGGATGGATGAATGAATGAATGAATGAATGAATGAATGAATGAATGAATGAATGAATGAATGAATGAATGAATGAATGAATGAATGAATGAATGAATGAATAAAACAATGCTTCTACTGGTAAGCGTGGCTGAAAGAATCTGGAGAACGTTGGTCAAGATTTTGATCTTTTCAAAGCTACTAACTCCCTCTTCTACACTTCGAACATTTCCGAAATCCATCGTTTATATCCTGTTTAACATTTATGCCGAGAATATCACGAGAAACGTAAGAGATGACCAAGAACACACAGAGTTTGACTCATTTAACATCGGCTATTACCAGATCCCGGAAATCAGATATGCTGACGACATAGTCCTCATATCGACCAACCCAGAAGGACTTGAACAATTAATTCTGCCCACCAAAAAACACAGCGAGGCCCAGAATCTATACCTAAACACCAAGAAGACCAAAGTATTGACAACAGACAAAGTAAAGACCAAACCAGAAATTGAAATTGATAACGAAGAACTGGAAAGTGTTAATGAATTCGAATACTTAGGATCAATCATCAACAGCTCTGGCGACTGTGCAGTAGAAATTAAAAGAAGACTTGCTATTGCTTCACATAAACTAATACAGATGAAAAACCTATGGCAAGGCACAAGCAAAGAAACAAAGTTACAACTGATCAGAGCATGTATATTCCCAGTAGCAACATACGGCTGCGAGACTTGGACACTCAATAAAACAGTTGCAAAAAAGATTACATCATTCGAAATGAAATGCTACAGAAGGATGTTGAGAATACCCTGGACAGAAAAAAAGACCAACAGAGAAGTACTGCACTCACTAAACTTACAGGAACATTGGCTCTTAAATACCATCGCAATAAGGAAGCTGAAATTTTTCGGTCATATAAAAAGACATAATAGTCTGGAAAAAAAAAAAGTGATGGAAGGCATGGTCCCTGGAAAAAGGGGAAGGGGTCGACCTAGACGACGGTGGACCCAGGACATCACAGAGAGTCTGAACTTGCCTTTGGCTGATGCAGGTCGACTTGCCCAGAATCGTGATTCGTTCAGAGCAGCTGTAATGGAGACAACGTTCTGGAAAGAATACGTCACATGATGATGATGATCGTTTATATCAGTGCTTCCGAAACTTTTTTCGGGCCACCGCCCCCTTGGCTCCCAAAGTACGAGTACATCTCCTGTACACCCTCCATTTCCCCACGTTACATAGAAAATGTAAAGAGAGACAAATAAGAGACGCTGAAAATTCAAAACAGTGACAACTAATTGTGACAACTAATTAGTAATTGCTCTATTTATTAAATTGTAATACAACGCTGCAGATACGCTTATGAATTTAATTTTTGCTTTCTTTTAAACTTAATGATTTAATCCAGTACAACACACTTTCATCAACAGTATATGAGAGTACATTGGTAACCAACCTACTTCATTGTTATTCTAACTTTCAATGAGATGGATGAGCCTAGTGCAGTGATATAAGCGCTCACTCCAGGACCTGGTATAACTGCTTTTACAGGTAAGCATTACATTAAGTAATGTTGCTCAATTTAACCTGACAAATCCTCAACCACCCCCTTACTATTGAAGAATACACCCCCCCCCCCTTTTCCCCCTCATCGCGCTCATTTCCCTTACCGCACCTTTGGATCCTTCTAACGCTCCCAGGGCGGGGGTAAGAATCACTATGGAAACCAATGGTTTATATCTTCTTCATAACCTAATTTCTGACTATCCATATACGTCTTGTTATGTATGAGATTTGACCATTTCCTGCCACAGGAGCCACGGGGTTTATTGTTAAAAGGTTCTCTTGGTCTAATATATTGCCTTCTGGGAAGTTTTTTTTACTCATTCGCCTTACTCTGTCACGTGTCCAGTATCAACAAGCCAATACCCTTCAGATCCCCAAGGAGCATAGACGTTCAACAACTACATGCCAAGTTCTCCTGTACCAAGCCATCAGCCCAATGTCATCTCGTGCCTTCTTCATCATGTTCATTGTTGTCTCCAGTTCTCTTCTCCGCGTACCTTTCTGTCAATCTCTACTTCTCTTACTCTGGGGAATTCCAGAAGAAGAACTGTGCTGTATAGCTCCAGGACACTCCGCTTTTATTTCTTGATTTGTTACACGTAATAAACTCACTCATGTATATACACAGAGAGACACTTATGTGCACATATAGACATGTACATACACAGAGAGACACTTATGTGCACATATAGACATGTACATACACAGAGAGACAATTAATGTGCACATAAAGACATTTACATACACAGAGAGACACATAATGTGCACATAAAGACAATTACATATTAAGAGAGACACTTATGTGCACATATAGACATTTACATACACAGAGAGATACTTCTGTGCAAATATAGATATTTATGTTAACAGACACACACTTACATACACAGAGAAATATGCATGTGCGCAAACACACATTTTCTCATTAATCCTTCCGAAGAATGATAATGGATGGGTTTTCTGTTTCGCCTGCCCAGCTTCGACAGCTGTATGTCTCGAGGGTCACTTGAGGTAGCACGTCAACCCCCCTCCCTTCCACACACACACACTGTTTGGTGGATGCTTATGCTCCTCTAAAACAACTTTTTTAAAAAAAATAAAGTTTTGCCTCGTTTTGGCGAGACGCGTCCCGTTCAACCTTGTCGGTTATATTAGGGCGCATCTCCAAATATAAAAGACCTTTAGGTGTGATTTTAACTCCCGTGAGGTTAGGGATGAAAAGTTCACGGCTTCGAGAAAAGCTGTCCCAGAACAACAAAATAGTAAGTGCATGTTTATTGAATGCAAAATTTTGGTAGAAGTTGCAAATCTGGGTTTTTTCCGTTGCTAGAGTGAGAGTCGTGTGCAAAAAGTCGAAAAGCTGAGAAAAGCGTGTGCAAATGTAGATGTTTGGTATCGTGTGAAAAATAAAACATCGTGTGAAAATTGGCGGGAAAAAAGAGTGGGCAGTATATAAAGAAGAGACGTGGGCGATTGACAGGATCCAGGGCTTGTACAGATTTTAGGATTCGTTAGGCGAGAGGATTTTTACAGAACTTCGTCTTTGAGATTATCAAGACAAGTTGTTTTTTTAACTTCACAAGTTTTTCAAGTTAGACTAGTGTTTTTAAGTAGACAAGTTTGTATTTTACCCTATTAGATAGATTATTCCTGTGGATTTCCATTTTCATTTGTTTTGGATACTCACTACTTTGGGTAAGAAAGAAATAAGTGCTTCATCATTGTGCCAATGACATTAATATGAAATTAATATGAAACAAATATAAAGGTATGTTATCAGGCACTCGCAGGAAATTGCATGGCTAGGCGGGGTTGTCGCACGGAAGGTCCAGTGTTCAAATCCTGGGTAAGCCACTCATGTCTGTTGTTTTTCTGTTGTCTGGTGTTCTACTTCTTTATTTCCTGCGAGTGCCTGATAACATACCTTTATATTTGTTTCATATTAATTTCATATTAATTTACTGTTTACAGGCCTCAGGTTTCCGTCCCTTATTTGTAATAAATGTTTGCCAATGACATTGCTGTTCCAATCACGTTAATAAAATATATTCTATTTTTCTACATTGCTGCGTTCTCCTTGAAACATTACAGTTGGATTATTTGACTAAACCACTATACAAGACATTGCTTTTCACTAACCATAAAAAAGGGTACGAACGAACTCTGGGAAGGAAGAATAAAACAAGGTCAAGAATTTCCATCTCAGGCGGACAGACCTGTAACGACTTGAACCAAGAAACGTACAAGAGTTAGCGCTCTTCAAAATATTTACCTGCGCTCAACCATTAACTGAACTGACCCGATCAGCTGACAGACACACACGCATTCTTTCATTGATGCCGTAAACACAGCCCGGCTACACGATACTATTTGATGCCGCGACCTGCGCACAAATAACTGCACTGCCACACACTCGTTGCTGATACAAAAGCTTGCGGTGTACAAATTTCATCCACAAGTGATCACATTAATGAAATCATTCCTTGAAAACAGAACACAACGAGTCTTATACAATAATGTGCTCTCTAAATCATACACCGTTTCAATGGGTGTCCCGCAGGGCTCGATACTAGGACCCTTACTCTTCAGCATCTTCATCAACGACCTGCCCTTGTCATTGCCACATGACGATTGTCTTATGTTTGCTGATGATACCACAGTAACAGTAGCTGGCACAGACATTAACACTGTTCAGTCTCTTTTACAGCATCACCTGGACATTGTACAAAATTGGTGCACTATTAATAGTATGTCCATTAATAAAAACAAAACTCAATCTTTAATTATCTCAACCCGCCAAAAGATTCTACACTGTCAACCAAATACGTTATCTTTATCTCTAGACAGAGAACGTATTAAGCAGGTTACAGACCACAGCCTGTTGGGTGTGGTCATCGACCAGTCTCTAAGCTGGAAGTCACATGTCTATTTCAACGCAAACAAGATCTCACAAAAATTGTTTCAACTCTCAAAAATCAAACATTTTTTATGTCCGCACTCTAGACTTATATTCTATTATGCACATATTCAAAGTCACCTTTCTTATTGCTTAAATATCTGGAGTCACTGTGGATTGTCGTTTTTGAAACGCCTTGAATCCCTACATAAAAGGGCGCTACGACTTGTTTGCCTGAATAAAAACATTCCCAGTGCTCAGCTATTTTCACAGCTGAATGTTCTTCCTCTTAAAAAATTCTTCTTCTTCCAAGATCTCCTATTTGTGCATCAAATTTTACACGGCAGAACGCCTTCATACTTGCAAATGTTCTTTCGCTATAAGTACTGCTCATATTTTATACGTGGCGACCTACTTTTGGACCTTACAAAACCTCGAACTGACCTCTTCCGAAGTTGTTTTAGTTATGCAGGTGGTTTAGCATGGAATTCCCTACCCAAGTCTGTCAAAACTGATAATTACACCACATTCAAAAGACATCTGCATTCACATGTCATGAAATCTTGTACACACATTTAACGACAATTCTGTTTCAGTTTGTCGTGGAATATTCTAATCCACATATATAAATTATCAAGTAAATATAAAGCCTAATAAATACATATAATAAATAAAGGAAGAAGAATGGTAAAGAACAGTGCTGTCACAATGACAGTACTCGAAATCCCCTTTGTTTTATGCTTCGTCTGCAAATTGTAACGTTTCCACGTTAAATATAGGCCTTCTGCAACATACACGCGTTTCCCAAACACACAATAAAATGTGCTGCCTTTCTAAGAAAAACCTTGAAATATGCAAGTTGACCTAAATTTTAAATTCCATTCATGTCTTTTTCTACACTGCGTTACCAAAACGAACGAACAGATGGACTAAAGGATAAAGAGAGAAGGAGGGCTGAAAATCAGGAACGCAGGCAACACGCGTCGCGCGATACACAAATGCTGCCATCACGCGTGTAAGACTACATGCACTAATTTTTTTTCAGACGGACAGTGATAAAATACACTACCCTTCCCAGACAGCACATCTTCGAAACAGGAGGTAGAAATTGCATATTTTGAACGCAGCCACGTAGCTCTTTTAAATTTGGATATTTGGGTTCCTTAGGGTTTGCTGACAAAGAATATGTAAAACGTTACGCAAATAGTCTAAGAATTAACAAGTTATAACCAAAATAAAATATTGGGGATGCCTGACAGCATGAAATCATTTCTGCTCATAAAATTTTTTTATAACATGTTTGAAAAAACCTTGCGTTACAGAAATAGCCTACCATGTAAACTCCAAATTGATTGGAGCGCAACAAATGAAAGACGAACCACGATTGGTCGGACTATAAATACTATCTTGGTTGTTAGGGAGACGTAGAAAGGTAACATTTTTTCAAACACTTGTCGAAACGTGGCCTCATTGGCTAGACTTGCTGATATACTCACTTAGGAGCGTTAGTTCGAGACCACTAGTGCAAATAATCTTGATAAAGCGACAGTGCGTTGAAGCCAGCTCACATTTTTGCTAAAATAAAAGCCTGGAACATAAGCAGATGGGAATTTGTGCCAGTAATTGTGCCAGAATTCATTGCTAATCAACGTATCTGTGTTTATTTCCATGAAATTGAGGTAAGCTTGAACCATTCAGTATCTTTTAATGAAAATTGAATGTAAATTGTTAATTTATGCCTGTATATATATGTGTAGTTCAGTGGCAAACAGGAGATAAAGCCTATAATGCTCCAGCCTGAACAGAGGGTGTCGGAGGGAAGTAAAACGGCATGGAATGGCCAAATAGTACACTGACACTTGGATGATTGATTAGACAGAAATAATGCTGGAAGTGCAGAGGCGTGGTAACCATTAAGGAGGTAAATACTGGTATAAAGTATTTCAGATGAAGCTGACAGTTGGCCTAACGCTCTGAACTCAATGTTTGTGTTGTATTGTGTTCAGTGTAGAACTAGAGTATCAATTAGTTATGAAGTAGAAGGTATATCCTTCTTGTTTTCAGGGACCGTGGTCTTGATGGTATTGAGCTGCACCTGGTCAGAGCTTTGCTGAATCCAGAGTCGGACAGCATACTCCTTGGTCCATTTAGCTATCAGTGAGGTGTCTCCATAGCCCAGAGGAGAATTCGAGCAGAGGAGTCCTTTCCTGCCGCCATCACTCAAGATAAGCTGATTTGGCCAGCTGAGCTCAACATTATGTCCCCACATCTTGAAATGACTTTGTAAAAATCACCTTAAGAGGGGAATTTAATTGTCTTAATATCAGGAACTGAGAACATCTCCAATACTAGTCCCTAAAGACAAACTATTGAAGTCATGATGACAAATACCAACAGAGCTTGAACAAAACAAAACCAGTATTACCTCATATTACCACTACACAACTGACACACATAGGATATTTTTAAAAATATATGTCACTACAATATTCATATTGATAAATTCTGTACATATACTTGTAATTAAAATTGATTGTGATTCCTGGTTCCTTTGTAATTGAATCAGGACACATATTCATTCATATCAGCAATGAATACATATTGTTATTTGAAAAGTTATCAGTGACTCCTTAAGATATCCTTTAGAGTGTTATATGTATGTGAGTGTCCCAGTGTTGTCAAGTATAGTGGAATAAATTAAATTGTTTATCTGTCTGTTGTTGTTTTGACTTACACTTCATCCTACACATACCCTAGACACATAACGTAGTCATCACACTATTGCAGAATAATTCTGACTGAGATATATAGATATGTGGTAGCAAGTAAGGTTATCTATAATACACTACTCTTAATAGATATAGATACCTTCACAGCTGATCTCAGTCAGTACACTAAGTCCCCTATAAATATTTATAACATCCCACTTCACCACACAGTTATTTCAACGTTTCCACGAGCATTTAACTGTCAATGTAATATTTTCATTTTAAATTGAATTTTTTTTATATTAAGTAGCTTTATTGCTTGCCCTCTCTCTCTCTCTCTCTCTCTCTCTCTCTCTCTCTCTCTCTCTCTCTCTCCTCTCTCTCTCCCTCTCTCTATGTGCGTGAATGACTATGAGCAAATGTACTTGTGTGTGCTAAGTTTCTGATTGTGATGATAATATTAATTGATCCTGTCTGAAGTTGTTAATATTTTAATTTGTAAAACAATGAAAATTGTATTGCAGGGCAGAAATGTAAAAAGGCAATTATGCCTATTTCTTTACCTTGATGAAATAAAGATTTCGTTCGTTCGTTCGTTCTTGACCAATTCCAACTGCCGTGGGATTTTTAACGTGCACAACTTGCACACGTGACCTCCTATTTTGTTCGCCCATATACAAGAAGGCTAGGCATCCGATTTCACTACCCAGGAGACCAGGGGGGAGTATGACATTATTAGGAACCATTGGTTGTGAAAAAAAACAAAAACGTTCATCCATTATGTTACCTGTACTGGGAGTGAACCCGGTGCCTTTACAATATAGAGACGGACCCCATACCTCTTAGCCACTCCGACACCAGTGTACAATGCTTACAAAATTATAACTAAAATCAAATATTCTAAAAGTAGCTGTAACTTGTTAGCAAGGACGCACGTATTTGTTTTGCACATGGACCATACGTTTCCAACCTGTTTTGGAGTAGCAACCCTGCATCATTTTGCCACATTTCACATCATCGCTGTTTTTGTTCTCCCTATAAAACATTGAGCCACCACAGTGGCGGGTCTCCAGGAGTATACATTAAAACTCTGGCCCATGCAGCGGAGGTTCTGTAGAAATGAGCTTTACAATCGCCTCTTACGACGTGCTCGATGGAGCAGTAACCCAATTCTTAGACAAATCACACCAACAATATAATTTTCTTTTATGTCCTGAAATGTACGAAACGCCGAAAAAGCGTCCAAGGTTAGATTTCTTTTAAAGCGATGGGACACAGTAACATCCGCTGAGGCAACCTGCGTGATCAAACACTTTCGATCACTTCAATCCAAACTTATCCCGACTGCATGCCGATAATCTAAATATCAATCGGAATGAGTAAAGCTCATTGTAAGTATGAATATTGAGCGCTTTCAGTTTTAATTCATCATTTTCCTTTGTACTCCTTATGGAGTATGGAGCCACAACTGCTGCTAGTCCCCTTGCAGGAAGCCTGCATTCAGCAGTCACATGATCTAGGGTTTTCTGTGGAAACCTTATATTAATTGCCTTTATGAGTGTAGAGTTGTCCTATTCTTTCTTTGTCTTTTCAGAGACCCCCTTTAACCACACGGCGAAGCTTTCAGTTATGCTTGGTGCTAATTTTATTTTATGAAAATAATAGAACATGAGGCACAACGCGTACACCATAGTTCTTTCCTGTCACTTCTTAACAGTTTATTTGTTTATATATATATATAACATGACTATAAAACTGGTATCGAAACTCGTAAACCGGAGAAATTCATACTTTGCTACACACCTTCTATATAAATAAAGAGGGAAACCCGAGGCTTGTAAACAATAAATAAATATTACACACATAAAAGTATGTTTCACACACTCGTGAGAAATAAAGAAGTAGAAAACTAGACAACAGAAAAACAACACAAGTGAGAGGCTTACCGGAGAATCGAACCCATGACCTTCCTAGCTCGGCGGTGGTTGTAACTGTACTTTTTTCTCTTGTTGAGGTGATCACTGGCCCAAGACAGTATACATGTTGTTAGGTGTGTAGTGCGAGCGTATGATGAACTGAGTATGGGTGCGAATGAAGGCGCGAATGTGTTTAGGCTCGTATATATGTAGACCCTGCAACCCATACACTCACATGCAGTAGTCAAGGATGCTTGGACACTGCAGGCACGTTTCAAAACATTTATTGACGAGAACACACATGGTATCAACAGGAACAGTCAGTGTAACAAGGTCATGCTGACCGGAAATCGATAGGTATACATTAGGCATTCAACAAGCTGGTAAACATTTGAGTATTCGTGCATGGTCAATACAATGTTCTTCAATAATGACAGTTCGCGGCGTCGCCCTGGTATCACTGACTAAACGCGTCAGATACCTTAATCACTTTGACACATAGGTGCAACTTGGCATTCCCCGCCAATTGCACTGTATTAGGCTGTAGTACATTAGCCGAAAACATAGGCCTCGTTCTGACGTCGGCTGTGTACTTCTGATAAGCAGGTTACCATCAACCCTGCAGTAATGCTTATTGTAGACATAAATACCGCCAATCTGCGGTTCCCACAATATATCTTCGTCACTGGATTTCTGGACAATATAAAGACTAATAGTCTTGGATGGCTACCTCGAGCACAAAATATAAGTTCTGAAATGGAGGATCGGTGAGCTGCAGTTCACAGACTAGGCAATCTTCTAACATGTTCTGCCACCGAAAGCATAGTAATGGAAAAAGTCGGTATTACCTGTAACCGAATCCACAGAACTTAACAAGGAACTCTGCTGTCATTCCAACGCACAGAGATTCACTGGGGAAAACTGCCATCGCAGTCACTTCGAAGATTCTCCCCGAAAAACACAATGGACTCTCGTCCCTTCAGAAACCAGGACACTTCACGGCTTGCCGGAAGTCTAACTCAACTCCCGCTTAAAAAACCTGCCCATGGGCATACGCCAGAACTGTCTACCTTTGACCCTAAAGGTCAAACACAATGAATGAATAAACAAGGGAAGACAACCCCTAATCAACCCGACATCGCAGGTAAAGACACAATTATTCTTATGATAAAAACATAAGCAAATAACTTGACAGATGACTCCGTCAAAAATGACAGCAACATATTACTACAACCCCCCTGTTAAAAAAAAATGAAATTTTTTTATTTTTAATATGTCCATGAGCAAGATTGCACAAGTATCACTTATGTGCTCATGAAAAAAAAGAACCTAATATCAGGTACAATAGACGCATAAATAAAGCGTCTGAAGAGGATACAAATCATCTCCCAACATAGGAGAAAATATTTCCTTTAAGCCAAACAAACTAAAGGGGTACCATTAAAGAAACCTAAGTTGCTGGCAATACCAATCATATATCAAACATTACTAAATACTATAATTATAGCAATACAAATGTCATGAATTACAATGCTATATTAGCAACATATCACTGATGGATGGACAAAATGAAATTTGTTAAATTATCTAAACATCATCCAAATACATTTGTATTACAACATATTAGGATATTAAGGACAGACCTAAGTCCGAAAGTGTATCAGGAAAAACTAGGACACAAGATTTAACTGGAATCATGTGGGCATCTAGACAATATGTCCGCCATCACATTATCCGAACCACGGATAGCTCGCACCGTGAAATGGAAAGGCTGAAGAGCAATATCATAACGAGTAGATCTCGAGCTCTTCAAATCCTTACTTTGCATAGCCGTAAGAGCTTTTTGGTCGGTTTCCATAAAGAAATGCGCGCCCAGAAGGAACCTTTGTAGCTTAAGAATGGACCAAACCATAGCCAACAATTCACGGTCTAAAACCGAGTAATTCCTTTCTGCCACATTTAGCTTCCTAGAAATATACATTACAGGATGCAGAGTTCCTGAATATTCCTGCATTAGTGCTGCTCCAATCCCAGTGGAAGAGGCATCACTACGAAGAACAAAAGTCCTATCAATCGTTGGTAGTCTTAAGATAGGATGAGATGAGAACAAATTCTTAACCTGATCCAATGAAGATTGGCATTCCTGGGACCAACGCACCATATTAGGAGAACCTTTTTTCAATAACGATGAAAGTGGTGCCATAATGGAGGACAGATTCTCAATGAATCTTCCATAGAATTGTATCAATCCCAAGAGACTACGCACTTGCTTTTTTGTCTTCGGAACCGAGATATTTAATATCTTCGAAATGTTTTGGTCCTCTGTCTTCAACAGACCATGACCAACTCGATGACCTAGGAAGGAAATTTCACTAAACCCAACAAAAGCTTTAGAGGGTTTTGCAGTCAAACTATGCTCACGTAGAGTAGATAGCAATTCCTTTAGACCCAAATAGTGTTCTTCCCAAGTATCGCTGAAAAGACAGATGTCGTCTAAATATGCGATGACATCTGCACGATCTGATAGAATTCGTCGCATCATGCGCACGAAAGTCGCTGGGGCGTTCATAAGCCCGAAATGCATAAAATTCCATTGAAACAGACCCCTAGGTGTCGAAAAAGCAGTGAGAGGTTTGGCGTGTTCCGTCAGTGGGACTTGCCAATAACCTTTCGACAAGTCTAGTTTAGTAAAGAATTTAGCTTTAGAAAGTCTAATAAGTAGATCATCTAATAATGGCATAGGTTCAGCATCGAACTTCGTAACTTGATTTAATTTGCGATAGTCAACGCAAAGACGTATGTTATTGTCTTTCTTTCGAACAATAACTATCGACGAAGAATAAGCTGAAGAGGATGGTTCAATTATTTGCAGTTGAATCATTTCATCCAATTCTTTCTCTACTTGTGCTTGAAAATGAATAGGTATTGGGTATGGTCTTACTCTGATCGGATTACGATCAGTAAGTATGATGTCATGTTCTATGACATCTGTGTGTCCAGGAATGTCGGTAAGGACATCCTGATATGATTGTAGCGTAGAGGATACTTGACGTTGCTCCTCAAAAGACAAGTTCGAAGAGATTGTAACGTCCCTCCACGATTCCGTTGAATTCAGTGGAATCGCGGGAAGAGGTAAGTTAACGTCAGAAAAAATAGTTTCCTCATCCTGTATAACGGATAGGGATGAGATGTGACCATGTTGGACTGGAGAGTCGTCCATCGCCTGGAAAATAGGCTGCAAATAGTCTGGACGTTCAATAAACTCGGTTAGCATATTTATATGGAAGGTTTTATGCCTTCCATCCACATCGACAATATAGTCGACATCGGAAATTTTGGAGAATATAGTGTATGGACCTTTCCATGAAATGAAAAGTCTGTTCTCTCTTGAGGGAAGTAAGACATATGCTTTGTCTCCAGGACAAAGTTGACGTAGGCGTCTTTTCTTGTTAGCAAATCGCCTAGCTTTTTCTTTCGCAAATTCGGAAGATGAAGTTGCTAACCTGCACGATTCGATACTCTTTTCTCTAAGAGCAATGACATATTCATATGACGATTGTGTATCATCATCAATATTATCAGAAGTTATCAAATCGTGTAACAAGGACATCGGACCGCGCGGTTGCGCACCAAAGACAAGTTCGAAAGGAGAAAACCCTGTATGCTCGTTGGGAACTTCTCTATAGGCAAAGAGGACTGCAGGTAAAACCCTGTCCCAATCTTCAGGATGATTCTCCGTTATCTTGCCAAGTAAGTTCTTTAGTGTCCTGTTAAGACGTTCTACCAATCCATTGGACATTGGATGATAAATACTACTGAGAGACCTTTTAATGTCTAGCGTAGCCATTACCTGAGACATAACGTCCGAAATTAACTGAGTGCCGTGGTCCGACAGTATTTCTCCGGGGAATCCCAGACGAGAAAATATGAGCCAAAGAGCATCAGCGATATCGACAGTTGATATGCTCTTCAGAGGAATAGCCTCTGGCCAACGCGTGCACATGTCCACGCAAGTAAGGATAAATTGGTTCCTCTGGTTGACTTAATCTTGAACGGACCAATGATGTCTTTAGCCATTTTCTGAAACGGCCGAATCGGAATATCTGCAGCCTGAATAGGAGCAGCATGTCTCGGACCTCTAGACTTGACCTCTTGACAAATTTTGCAAGATCGGCAATAAATTCGGATGTCTTTATTCACGAATGGCCAAAAGAAGGACGCAAGGACTCTAGTTTTAGTTCTGGAAAACCCCATGTGTCCAGCACACTGAGAATCGTGTGCATGCTGAAGAATTAAGGCTCTCATACACTTAGGCACAAGAATTTGCGAGTGCATAGACTTGTCCGAGTGTTGTACCATCCGTACCAATATACCATTCTTCATAGTAATATACGATTTGTGATTAGTATTTTGATTGGGATCCCCTTTCTTTGCAAGAAGGAAGAATTTCTTCAAAGAAGGATCCTCTTCTTGACGTTTAACAAACGAGTCATGGGAAATCACCAAGTGCTCGTCTTGGCTATCAACTTCATTACTATTATCCGATGAAGTTGGGGGATTAAGAGCTTGAGCTCTTGTCACCACTGCATTGACCGTTTGAATGTTTTTTTTCTCCCAACTAGAAATTTGTTGCGGGGTGCATTCCTTAACCATATGAATACGACCGATTATAAGATCCGCAATAGGATTAGGAAGAAGACATGCATGGACATCTCCTGTGAAGAAGGGAGTGTCAATCCTAATAATAGCAGTAGGATAACTTTCCATAGTACCACCAAATGTAACACATTTGATTGTTTTTCCAGTGGCACAGCAAGGATCTATCAGAGACTCCCTAACCCCGACAGTAGTACATCCCGAATCGAAAAGTACTGAGACTAGCCTATCATTTATTAGACCTTTATGTAAGATGAGAGATCCTCTCCCATCATGCGCAACTGTAGCAGGTAGAGCAGGAAGAGGGTGACCACAACTTAGAGTAGATACAGTCGATGAGTCGAACAATGTTAAGCATTGGGGGCATTCAGTTGCTCTCCCAAAATCGAAAGCACAACCAGTGATAGCCCTAGAGTTACCACTATCATTTACTGTATTACAGGCTCCATCAAACTCTTGTTGTGCAGAGTTTGCCTGTTGGAAAGGTCTTTTTTTGTTAAATCTAGGTCTGCCTCGATTATCATTTCCCCTGTAATTATTTCGACTATCATTTCCCCTGTAATTGTTATCATATTGCCTATTGTAATCATCATTCCGGTTTGAATCCCGGTTTCTAAATTCACCATCGTCATAATCTTGACGTCGAGAATGATTACCTCGAAAGTTCGAATAGTTATTATTTGGATAGCCTTTGCGAAAGTGTCTCAAATTATTACCACTAAAATTACGAGAACTACCATCTTGTCTCCAATTCATAGACGAAGAACCATCATGTGTTGGATTACTCCGCTTCTGAGTGTAATTCTGATTACTTCCCCTATTCCAGTTTTGTTGAGCACCCTGAAATTTTTTTTTGAAATTAGGGCCATATGGTGTTGCCGAAGCAGCTGGCAACCCTTCTTTCACTTTAGAATTGCTAACTGTCGCATGGGGATGCGCGGTGGCATACTGACAACCGTATTCCTCCATATCTTTTAAGTTTTTAGGCTTACGCTCATGAAGGAATGCAAGAAAAGAATCATTAACAGATGACAAAACCTTATCTCGCAATAATAAGTCCATTAGACCTTCATATGTTTTCTCAGTCTGAGACAACTCAACCCATCGTGTAAATGTACGACGTATTTTTGTAACAAAATCAGAGAAATCTACTCCATTTTCTGGCAACATTGTCCTAAAACGAAGACGATAGTCTTCTTCTTTTAGTTGGTATTTTTTTAGCAATGCTGCTCTTACAACATCATAATTAGTCCTGTCATGTTCGTCTATTGTCATAAGAGTAGTCACTGTGTCACCTGTAACAAATTCCATCAGTTGTTCAACATATTTTTCTTTTTTTATGTTATGCGTATCGCATAAAAATTGGAATCTATCTAGATAATCTGCTACGTCATCCTTTAAAGGATTGAAATGAGGCAATTTAATCCTATTAACAAACTCCTTTGTCGTACTCGAAGTTGTTTGCTGAGCACCCGTACTCGCCAATTTCAATTTATCTAACTCCAAAGTTGCGAGTCTTTCATCAAGTTCCATCTTCTGTTTTCTTTCCTCATGTTCCATTTTTATAATTTCAGCCTCAGCTTGAAGTTTTCTCTCCTCTGCAGCAGCTTGAGCTTGAATTTTTTTCTCCTCTGCAGCAGCTTGAAGTTTTCTCTCCTCTGCAGCAGCTTGAGCTTGAATTTTTTTCTCCTCTGCAGCAGCTTGAAGTTTTTTGTCTTCCATTTCCATCTGGAATTTTCTTTCATCAGCAGCAGCTTGAGCTTTCCTCTCCTCAGCAGCAGCTTCTCTTTGATACCTTTTCTCTTCAAGTTCTAATCTTCTATTCTCAGCATCTAGCTTCTTTAGTTCAGCTTCTGCTCTCCTTTGTTCAGCTTCTGCTTTCAATTTAATTTCCTCTTTTTTTTCTTTTCTTCTGACTTTAATGCAATGGCGAATAGAGCAGATGAATATTCTTCCAATTCTTTACCAGACTTACCAAGGGTCAACCCTTGCTGGATGAAGAAATCCAATGTAGACATTCTGTCTAATGAGATCAGAAACCTGAAAAAATTAAATAAATTACCTAATCCCACTTCAATGGGAGACAAGTCTGTACTATAGACTTGTATACTTACTTCACTTTATTTCACTCTCTTAGTCTTAGTCAAAGACGTTGTATGGTTCTCTTGTTTATAAGGTAACAAAAAATCACTTGAGTACCTGTGGAAAATAATTCCTTTATATCCCACTCACTATGGGCACAAGTCTTTTTTATAAAGAACTTGAATATGTATTTTACCTTGTCTCAATCTTTGTGGACAACAAGTCTTTTAGCAAAGAACTTGTATAAATATCTCATATAATAATATTTTATTAACAATCTCTATATGAAGAGTATACCTTATCAATAATAATAATACATGACCAAGTGTATGTATGTAGACTGTGTATGACAATAATGTAGTACAATCATAAATACAAAGACAAAAATACAGAACAATGACCGAAAACGTTCGCAGAAGTCAAATAAACAATACAGCAAAAAGTAAAGAAAATGTTACACAAATGTGTAATGATGACCGCGAAAAACAAACAAGACAAATGGCAACACTGTTATAAACAAAAAGGTGTAAAAAAATAAACAAAAGAAAAGAAAGACCTACAGATACAAACAAATGAAATCAAAACTGAAAAACAGAAAAAATATTACAAAAACAACGATAAGTACAGTTTCAGCACAGCTAAACGTAAATAGCAACGATTGTCGCTAGCAAATTCCAATTAAGGAAATTTGCAGTCCCTAACGACACGCTCTCAATAGATAACCTCTATTACGTGGCATTTATCTAAAGGAGTCACCTTTACCCAACCAGCCCGCAAAAGAACACAAGAAAAATACACAACAATAGTACAATTAACATAAATAGCAATCAATTCAATGTGTTGCAAAATAAAGCTTAGTCACACATGATATTACAGTAACTAACTTGCTCCTTGCGAACACAGAAACAAAATGTCAAGCGCGCACTGAATGTCAAATCCACTGTAGCATAAAGTGGTATTCACGAACAAAAGTTACTATGACCTTCTCGACTTAGGACTTGCACATTGAATGTTTACAATTTCCATGTACTGTTTACAAACACTTGACCTCGAACAATGTAACTTGAATGCTCGGACATAGTGTCGTGAAACGAAGTGTAACCCACTACTTTGTTAATCACTATGTCGAGATACAGATTTGCTTCAACCAATCAACGATCAACGTTCACCAGTCTCTGAGACAGAATAAATTAACGGCCATCTTGTTCACGCAAGATGGCCGATGAAAACTGAATAAAATTAGGCTGTATGAGACCAGGTACAAAACCGGAGGAAACCAATCAACTTGCTCCGCCAGGAACCAACCGAAAGCTTTCCTCAAGTAGTTACTTGACTATATAATCGGGCGGATTTTATGCTAACCACGCAACCCCGAACTTGACGCCAGAGATACAGACTGAAGAGGGAGAAGCTGTCACCTTGATTTATGGTAACTTACCTGAGGGCATCGACCTGCAACCTACTTCACTAAGTCGCGTCAAAACCTGGCCAGTTTAAAATCTTAGGAGGGTAAATATTTTTACGATAACCGTTGGTATTTGTTGTGTGTCATTTATACTACCTATCAGGTTACTGATTGTATCTTGGGGGGAATTAAGTATAATGATTGTATTTCCTATTATGATTGAATAGACGAAGACTAATAGGACTCATACTTCAACCTATTGTCTCCTATACTTCAATCTATTGTCAGTCTATAACTCAATCTATTGTCTCAGATAAGACCAACTGCAATATAACCAAAACAGTCCTTGTTAGGACTCAATCTATTGTCTCCTATAACTCAATCTATTGTCTCAGATAAGACCAACTCCAATATAACCAAAACAGTCCTTGTCAGGACTCAATCTATTGTCGCATCTAACTCCAATCTATTGTCTCCTATAACTCCTACCTGATATATCACCAACCAGTCCTCGTCTCATATACTCCTATCATAAGAACATAACAATATTGTTAGGATATATGTTACCAGCTATTGTCAGAGAGGGCGTGATATAGTATAGGGGGAAGGACATTGTTGTATCACACCTAGGTGTACATATTATTGGATTTATTCATGTATTGATTTATATTATGGGATGTATTCATGTATAAAATGTATTCATGTATTGAATCTATATTATTGAATGTATCCATGTATTAGTTTATCAGAAAGAATGTTTTGCAAGTAGACACCTGTCTTGTCTCGCTATTGCGAAATCATACTGAGCCATGTTGTCATTCATCCCACATGCATACATCGGAGACACGCTCATTTCACTCACACTAGAAATAGGTGGGCTTGAGGACAGAAATTAGCCCCTATTTTTGCTTTGTTACAGGTTTAATTGTGTCCTAAAAACCTGAGGTCGTATGTTCGAGTCAATCCCGCTGCCTGGAACTCCGCAGGAGCATAGAGGTTGACCAGACTCTACATCTTTGGTCCCCCTCAGTCTTGGGTGGGCTAAAGGAACGATACTCTGCCGGTGGTGTGAACCAAACAAAGAAGAACAGACTTAAGAGAGATGAGTACACATTAGTACCATTTCTGTCGGCATTGTGAGCATAGAACTGTCAATGAAGAAAACGTGAATTAACATAGCAAGAGACAAAATTAATAGCATAGCTGAGAAGTGTTATATCCTTAATTAACAGCACAGCTGATATAATTTTTGTTCCTATAATTGGAAAACTTGGTGTAATATTTATTTACATATAAATATATATATATAACTATAAATATTTGTAAATCATATGTAAACTTACAAATTCATTACATTCCATTTTTCAACATTCACCCTTCAGCACAAGAGTAGATAGTGTATATACTAAATAAAAATAAGGAAATTGTATTTGAACGACTTGTCAATTTTATCAGTGTTAAGTAAAATCTGTTTCCTTGTTTATTAATATCACAGTTAGTTACACAGCGGAGGTGGCACTTTATGTCGGTCTCCTCTCTACTATTGTTTCGAGATCAGAACATTCACAGCCGTAACTAATTTGTGATACCAGTAGTTCTCTTCGACACTGGGACTTCACCATTTTCTGCAGAAATTCTATTTCTGTAATTGTCAGTACTATACTGATACAAGAGCAAAATAAAACCTCTCGCCACACATAGAAAAGTCTGTTGTTGACTGAAACGTGTACCGTTTACTGTAAGGGACTTGACTTGCAGTTGTGGTCCACGTAGCAAATGCCTAGATGTTAACTTCAGTACTTGTCCTGTTGTTGTTCAAGCAGCATTATAACATAAATGCTAGCACTGTTTATCTGGGTCAACAGTTGATGACCTATTTCTGTCCTGTTGTAGCCAAAACTTGCAAGTGTAGAATTAGCGATGTGTGTTACAGCTGTCCAGTGTGTAGCTTAGACCCACAGATCAGAAATTTAATGTGTACTTGTCCTTCTTGTAAATTTCTGGACAACACTGGGGACATCATACATGTAACAGCAACTGTAAATAGCCTGGTGGGGTGTCTGTTTAAGGCTGGAGAAATGTAAATTTCTGGATCCATTAATGTCACCAATAATGTTAATTGCTCGCTCTGTTCTTTTTAAACCCACAGATCTGGTCCACCAGAAATGTAACTGTACTTTTTTCTCTTGTTGAGGTGATCACTGGCCCAAGACAGTATACATGTTGTTAGGTGTGTAGTGCGAGCGTATGATGAACTGAGTATGGGTGCGAATGAAGGCGCGAATGTGTTTAGGCTCGTATATATGTAGACCCTGCAACCCATACACTCACATGCAGTAGTCAAGGATGCTTGGACACTGCAGGCACGTTTCAAAACATTTATTGACGAGAACACACATGGTATCAACAGGAACAGTCAGTGTAACAAGGTCATGCTGACCGGAAATCGATAGGTATACATTAGGCATTCAACAAGCTGGTAAACATTTGAGTATTCGTGCATGGTCAATACAATGTTCTTCAATAATGACAGTTCGCGGCGTCGCCCTGGTATCACTGACTAAACGCGTCAGATACCTTAATCACTTTGACACATAGGTGCAACTTGGCATTCCCCGCCAATTGCACTGTATTAGGCTGTAGTACATTAGCCGAAAACACAGGCCTCGTTCTGACGTCGGCTGTGTACTTCTGATAAGCAGGTTACCATCAACCCTGCAGTAATGCTTATTGTAGACATAAATACCGCCAATCTGCGGTTCCCACAATATATCTTCGTCACTGGATTTCTGGACAATATAAAGACTAATAGTCTTGGATGGCTACCTCGAGCACAAAATATAAGTTCTGAAATGGAGGATCGGTGAGCTGCAGTTCACAGACTAGGCAATCTTCTAACATGTTCTGCCACCGAAAGCATAGTAATGGAAAAAGTCGGTATTACCTGTAACCGAATCCACAGAACTTAACAAGGAACTCTGCTGTCATTCCAACGCACAGAGATTCACTGGGGAAAACTGCCATCGCAGTCACTTCGAAGATTCTCCCCGAAAAACACAATGGACTCTCGTCCCTTCAGAAACCAGGACACTTCACGGCTTGCCGGAAGTCTAACTCAACTCCCGCTTAAAAAACCTGCCCATGGGCATACGCCAGAACTGTCTACCTTTGACCCTAAAGGTCAAACACAATGAATGAATAAACAAGGGAAGACAACCCCTAATCAACCCGACATCGCAGGTAAAGGCACAATTATTCTTATGATAAAAACATAAGCAAATAACTTGACAGATGACTCCGTCAAAAATGACAGCAACAGTGGTGCTGTTCGGAAGGTCCTGGGTTCGATTCTGTTGTTTTTCTGTTGTCTGGTTTTCTATTTCTTTATATCTTAAGAGCATCTGAAACATACCTTTATGTGTGTATAATCTATTGACACACTTTCTAGTTCTTATTCCAGAGAGTCTCAACATATAAGTTTGTAACTACTACTATCGATTCTTGTCGTTTATTTTCCTGTATACTTTAATATATTGCTTTGGGTGTAAAAATACACATAACGAAAGAAATGAGACTTCTATCAGAGTAATGTTGTTGTTAATGGACGAGGAAATGACGTTTTTGGTGCTGGTCGATGATATCATTATGGCTGAAAAGGAGGACAAGAATGGTCTTTTGTGCGCATGCGCGAGCAACAGGGAGTCTGCGTGGTAAGCGATGAATGGGCAGAAGATGCAATTTGTGATGTGATTTGAGTTTGGTTTTGATGAATAAATCAGCTCATATGAGATACTTTTAGATAGACAAACGCATACTGGATACAACAGAGACATTTATTCACGTACAGAGACATATACATTCACATATGAGAAGATACACATTCAGATAAAGAGACATATGCATTTACATACGGAAACGAATTCATATTACACAGGAACATTACACACACGTATGTGTACATACATTCATTTACGTACACGGAGAGCCATTTACATATTCAGAGGTACCTTTACTTACACAGAGAGGAACATTAAAAACTTGACCGGAACAACACGCCGTCTCGTCTACATAGAGACACACAATAAAATAGTATGGACATTTCGTTAGACTGCAGCCACGCCCAGCTCTACCAGAATACGGTTCAGCAAATGAGAAATTGTTTACGAGAGGTGCGTAGATAACCGGTTTTACAGAAAACTATAGGGTGATTGAAAGGTCACTATTTTTTTCTCTTTTTATTTTGCGGGTTTTGTCCTTTTGTGGCAAGGCACATACCATTCAACCTAGACTTAATTCATTTAGTTATATTGGAGCGCAATTTGCCATTCAAGAATAAGTGAACTATGTTAACTGAAGCACTGAAGTGTTGATAAACTCTAAGCCCCGGAAAGGACTACTAGCATCTATCAGCTAGCCTGAAGTAGCCCTTAAAAGGACTGCTAGCTCGATCAGCGTTGTTAGAGACTTAAGTCCTGAAAAGGACTAACATTATCAATTTGCTAGCATAAGGCACTGAAAAGGACTCGACAGCTACGCCAACACTGGACGATCTAAACAAGTTAAGAGACTACTCAAGGGTCACTCCATATTTTTTTATATTTTTATATCCAACTTCCTGGGTTTTTTATTCCACTTGTTCTCCGTGTTTCAGGGCCATAAAATTGAACTTCTTTGACATTTGTGTCGCTTATCTCCCTTGATCTGTCGGGATGGTGAACGAATGGTGGCCATAGTTAGAGTAAAAGATGAGTTTATAAACGGTGGAAGCTTGTGCTCAAGAATTACTCTTGGCAGCGAAATAAATAAGAGTGGGCTCCTATTTTATGAAGTTTCTCAAGTTTTTTAGGGAGTCGCCAATATAACTGATTCTGGTGTTTTTTTTTTTATAGTTTGTATCCCCGCAGCTCTTCTGCGAGATAAATATTAGTCACCATGTGACAATAAACTCGTGTTCAATTAATTCCCAGTCCAATGTAATTCAGCAAGACAAAAAGATAATTTGATATATCTGTATATAGGTATGTAAAAATGAGTACATACGGATGCAAACATCAACTTTCTATCAAGCAATTTATCAACTCCAACTAGGGATATATATATATATATATATATATATATATATATATATATAGAGAGAGAGAGAGAGAGAGAGAGAGAGAGAGAGATGGAGAGATGGAGAGAGGGAGAAACATGGAGAGAGAGAGGGATAGCAAAGTTAAAATAAGAAGGTTTAACCTAAAACACGTCCAGATTAGGATGTCTCATAAGTAAATGCTTTCTTCTCAGTTCCTAGACAGTTATTTTATGTTTAGTGAAGGGAGAACATGAAGCCAGAGTAGCCTTCGCCAACCTAAACAACATCTTTAAATCCCCCCAGTACAGTACAAACACTAAATTAAAAATATATGAGAGCTGCGTAATTTCTGTACTTCAAAACAGAAAAAATCCACGTGACTAAGAACTATGGAGGCGGAGATGCTGAGCATGAACAAGAGCTGGGGCACCATAAGAAGGATGGCTGTCGACCAAGCATGAACCAGAGCTGGGGCACCATAAGAAGGATGGCTGTCGACCGAGCATGAACCAGAGCTGGGGCACTGTAACTGTCTTTTTTTTCTTGTTGATGTGATCACCGGCCCAAGACAGTATACATGTTGTTAGATGTGTAGTGCGAGCGTATGATGAATTGAGTGTGGGTGCGAATGAAGACGCGAATGTGTTTAGGCTCGTATAGATGTAGATCCTGCAACCCATACTCTCACATGCAGTAATCAAGGATGCTTTGACACTGCAGGCATGTTTCAAGACATTTATTGACGGGAACACACATAATATCAACAGGAACAGTCAGTGTAACAAGGTCATGCTGACCTGACATCGATAGGTATACATTTGGCATTCAAAAAGGTAAACATCAGAATAGACGTGCATGGTCAATAGCAAAGTTCTCCAACAATGACAGTTCGTAGCGTCGCCCTTGGCGTCTCTGACTAAACGCGTCAGATGCCTTAGTCACTTTGACACACAGGTGCAACTTGGCCCTCCCCGCCAATTGCACATTATCAGGCTGTAGTATAATAGCCGAAAGCACAGGCCTCGTTCTGACGTCGGCCGTGTACTTCTGTTAAATAGGTTATCATCAACCCTGCAGTAATACTTATTGTAGATATGAATTCCGCCAATCTGCGGAATTCCACAATATATCTTCGTCACTGGATTTCTGGACAATATAAGACTAACAGTCTTGGATGGCTACCTCGAGCACAAATATATAAGTTCTGAAATGGCGGATCAGTGAGCTGCTGTTCACCCTAGGTAATCCTTTACATGTTCTGCCACCGAAAAGCGTAATAATGCATAAAGGTCGGTATTACCTGGCAAATGAATCCTCAGAACATCACAAGGAATTCTGTCGTCATCCCGACGCACAGAGATTCACTGGGGAAAACTGCCATAGCAGTTACTTCGAAGATTCTCCCCGAAAAACAATGGACTCTTGGTCCCTTCAGAAAAACAGGACCTCCCGGCTTCCCGGAAGTATATCTCACTCCCGCTTAAAAAACCTTCCCCTAGGCCTACGCCGAACTGTCAACCTCTGACCCTAAAGGTCAAACACAATGAATGAATAAACAAGGGAAGACAACCCCTAATCAACCTGACATCGCAGGTAAAGACACAATTATACTTATGATACAAACATAAGCAAATAACTTGACAGATGAGTCCGTCGAAAATGACAGCAACATTACTACCACCCCCCTGTAAAAAAAAAAAATGCAATTTTTTTTTTTTTTTTAATATGTTCATGAGCAAGATAGCACCAGTATCACTTCTGTGCTCATGCAAACAATGAACCTAATATCAGGTACAATAGAAGAGGGTACAAATCATCTCCCAACATAGGAGAAAATATTTCCTTTAAGCCAAACAAACTAAGGGATACCATTCAAGAACCCTAAGTTGCTGGCAATACCAATCATATATCAAACATTACTAAATAATATAATCATAGCAATATACAAATGTCAATGCTATTTTAGCAACATATCACTGATGGATGGACAAAATGAAATTTGTTAAATTATCTAAACATCATCCAAATACATTTGTATTACAACATATTATGATATTAAGGACAGACTGAAAATATATCAGGAAAAACTAGGACACAAGATTTAACTGGAATCATGTGGGGCATCTAGACAATATGTCCGCCATCACATTATCCGAACCACGGATAGCTCGCACCGTGAAATGGAAAGGCTGAAGAGCAATAGCATAACGAGTAGATCTCGAGCTCTTCAAATCCTTACTTTGCATAGCCGTAAGAGCTTTTTGGTCGGTTTCCATAAAGAAATGCGCGCCCAGAAGGAACCTTTGTAGCTTAAGAATGGACCAAACCATAGCCAACAATTCACGGTCCAAAACCGAGTAATTCCTTTCTGCCGCATTCAGCTTCCTAGAAATATACATTACAGGATGCAGAGTTCCTGAATATTCCTGCATTAGTGCCGCTCCAATGCCAGTGGAAGAGGCATCACTACGAAGGACAAAAGTCTTATCAATCGTCGGTAGTCTTAAGATAGGATGAGATGAGAACAAATTCTTAACCTGATCCAATGAAGATTGGCATTCTTGGGACCAACGCACCATATTAGGAGAACCTTTTTTCAATAACGTTGAAAGTGGTGCCATAATGGAGGACAGATTCTCAATGAATCTTCCATAGAATTGTATCAATCCCAAGAGACTACGCACTTGCTTTTTTGTCTTCGGAACCGAGATATTTAATATCTTTGAAATGTTTTGGTCCTCTGTCTTCAACAGACCATGACCAACTCGATGACCTAGGAAGGAAATTTCACTAAACCCAACAAAAGCTTTAGAGGGTTTAGCAGTCAAACTATGCTCACGTAGAGTAGATAGCAATTCCTTCAGACCCACATAGTGTTCTTCCCAAGTATCGCTGAAAAGACAGATGTCGTCTAAATATGCAATGACATCTGCACGATCTGATAGAATTCGTCGCATCATGCGTACGAAAGTCGCTGGGGCGTTCATAAGCCCGAAAGGCATAAAATTCCATTGAAACAGACCCCTAGGTGTCGAAAAAGCAGTGAGAGGTTTGGCGTGTTCCGTCAATGGGACTTGCCAATAACCTTTCGACAAGTCTAGTTTAGTAAAGAATTTAGCTTTAGAAAGTCTAATAAGTAGATCATCTAATAACGGCATAGGTTCAGCATCGAACTTCGTAACTTGATTTAATTTGCGATAATCAACGCAAAGACGTATGTTATTGTCTTTCTTTCGAACAATAACTATTGACGAAGAATAAGCTGAAGTGGATTATTTGTAGTTGAATCATTTCATCCAATTCTTTCTCGACTTGTGCTTGAAAATGAATAGGTATTGGGTATGGTCTTACTCTGATCGGATTACGATCAGTAAGTATGATGTCATGTTCTATGACATCTGTGTGTCCAGGAATGTCGGTAAGGACATCCTGATATGATTTTAACGTAGAGGATACTTGACGTTGTTCCTCAAAAGACAAGTTGGAAGAGATTGTAACGTTTCTCCACGATTCCGTTGAAGTAAGTGGAATCGTAGGAAGAGGTAAGTTCACGTCAGAAAAAATAGTTTCCTCATCCTGTATAACAGACAGGGATGAGATGTGACCATGTTGGACTGGAGAGTTGTCCGTCGCCTGGAAAATAGGCTGTAAATAGTCTGGACGTTCAATAAACTCTGTTAGCATATTTATATGGAAGGTTTTATGCCTTCCATCCACATCGACAATATAGTCGACATCAGAAATTTTCGAGACTATAGTGTATGGACCCTTCCAAGAAATGAGAAGTCTATTCTCTCTTGAGGGCAGTAAGACATATGCTTTGTCTCCAGGACAAAGTTGACGTAGGCGTCTTTTCTTATTAGCAAATCGCCTAGCTTTTTCTTTCGCAAATTCGGAAGATGAAGTTGCTAACCTGCACGATTCGATAATCTTTTCTCTAAGAGCTATAACATATTCATATGACGATTGTGTATCATCGTCAATATTATCGGAAGTTATCAAATCGTGTAACAAGGACATTGGCCCGCGCGGTTGCGCGCCAAAGACAAGTTCGAAAGGAGAAAACCCTGTATGCTCGTTGGGAACCTCTCTATAGGCAAAGAGGACTGCAGGTAAAACCCTGTCCCAATCTTCAGGATGATCCTCCGTTATCTTGCCAAGTAAGTTCTTTAGTGTCCTGTTAAGACGTTCTACCAATCCATTGGACATTGGATGATAAATACTACTGAGAGACCTTTTAATGTCTAGCGTAGCCATTACCTGAGACATAACGTCCGAAATTAACTGAGTGCCGTGATCCGACAGTATTTCTCCGGGGAATCCCAGACGAGAAAATACGAGCCAAAGAGCATCAGCGATATCGACAGTTGATATGCTCTTCAGAGGAATAGCCTCTGGCCAACGCGTGCACATGTCCACGCAAGTGAGGATAAATTGGTGTCCTCTGGCTGACTTAATTTTGAACGGACCAATGATGTCTATAGCCATTTTCTGAAACGGCCGAATCGGAATATCTGCAGCCTGAATAGGAGCAGCATGTCTCGGACCCCTAGACTTGACCTCTTGACAAATTTTGCAAGATCGGCAATAAATTCGGATGTCTTTATTCACGAATGGCCAAAAGAAGGACGCAAGGACTCTAGTTTTAGTTCTGGAAAAACCCATGTGTCCAGCACACTGAGAATCGTGTGCATGCCGAAGAATTAAGGCTCTCATACACTTAGGCACAAGAATTTGAGAATGCATAGACTTGTCCGAGTGTTGTACCATTCGTACCAATATACCATTCTTCATAGTAATATACGATTTGTGATTCGTATTTTGATTGGGATCCCCTTTCTTTGCAAGAAGGAAGTATTTCTTCAAAGAAGGATCCTCTTCTTGACGTTTAACAAACGAGTCATGGGAAATCACCAAGTGCTCGTCTTGGCTATCAACTTCATTACTATTATCAGATGAAGTTGGGGGATTAAGAGCTTGAGCTCTTGTCATCACTGCATTGACCGTTTGAATGTTTTCTTCTTCCCAACTAGAAATTTGTTGCGGGGTGCATTCTTAACCCCATGAATACGACCGATTATAAGATCCGCAATAGGATTAGGAAGAAGACATGCATGGACATCTCCTGTGAAGAAAGGAGTGTCAATCCTAATAATAGCAGTAGGATAGCTTTCCATAGTACCACCAAATGTAACACATTTGATTGTTTTTCCAGTGGCACAGCAAGGATCTATCAGAGACTCCTTAACCCCGACGGTAGTACATCCCGAATCGAAAAGTACTGAGACTAGCCTATCATTTATTAGACCTTTATGTAAGATGAGAGATCCTCTCCCATCATGCGCAACTGTAGCAGGTAGAGCAGGAAGAGGGTGACCACAACTTAGCGTAGATACAGTTGATGAGTCAAACAATGTTAAGCATTGGGGGCATTCAGTTGCTCTCCCAAAATCGAAAGCACAACCAGTGATAGCCCTAGAGTTACCACTATCATTTACTGTATTACAGGCTCCATCAAACTCTTGTTGCGCAGAGTTTGCCTGTTGGTAAGGTCTTTTCTTGTTAAACCTAGGTCTACCTCGATTATCATTTCCCCTGTAATTATTTCGACTATCATTTCCCCTGTAATTGTTATCATATTGCCTATTGTAATCATCATTCCGGTTTGAATCCCGGTTTCTAAATTCACCATCGTCATAATCTTGACGTCGAGAATGATTACCTCGAAAATTTGAATAGTTATTATTTGGATAGCCTTTGCGAAAGTGTCTCAAATTATTACCACTAAAATTACGAGAACTACCATCTTGTCTCCACTGCATAGACGAAGAACCATCATGTGTTGGATTACTCCGCTTCTGAGTGTAATTTTGATTACTTCCCCTATTCCAATTTTGTTGAGCACCCTGAAATTTTTTTTTTGAAATTAGGGCCATATGGTGTTGCCGACGCAGCTGGCAACCCTTCTTTCACTTTAGAATTGCTAACTGTAGCATGGGGATGTGCTGTGGCATACTGACAACAGTATTCCTCCATTTCTTTTAAGTTTTTAGGCTTACGCTCATGAAGGAATGCAAGAAAAGAATCATTAACTGATGACAAAACCTTATCTCGCAATAATAATTCCATTAGACCTTCATATGTTTTCTCAATCTGAGACAACTCAACCCATCGTGTAAATGTACGACGTATCTTTGTAACAAAATCAGAGAAATCTACTCCATTTTCTGGCAACATTGTCCTAAAACGAAGACGATAGTCTTCTTGTTTTAATTGGTATTTTTTTAGCAATGCTGCCCTGACAACATCATAATTAGTCCTCTCATGTTCGTCTATTGTCATAAGAGTAGTCACTGTGTCACCTGTAAAAAATGGCATCAGTTGTTCAACATATTTTTCCTTTTTTATGTTATGCGTATCGCACAAAAATTGGAATCTATCTAGATAATCTGCTACGTCATCCTTTAAAGGATTGAAATGAGGCAATTTAATCCTACTAACAAACTCCCTTGTCGTACTCGAAGTTGTTTGCTGAGCACCCGTACTCGCCAATTTCAATTTCTCTAACTCCAAAGTTGCGAGTTTTTCATCAAGTTCCATCTTCTGTTTTCTTTCCTCATGTTCCATTTTTCTGATTTCAGCCTCAGCTTGAGCTTTCCTCTCCTCTGCAGCAGCTTCTTTGTCTAATCTCCTTTGTTCAGCTTCTTTGTCTAATCTCTTTTGTTCAGCTTCTTTGTCTAATCTCTTTTGTTCAGCTTCTTTGTCCAATCTCTTTTGTTCAGCTTCAAATCTCCTTTCCTCGACCTGCATCTGCAATTTCTTTTGTTCAGCAGCAATATTAGCTTCTCTTTCTAATCTTTTCTCTTCAGCCTGAGCTTTTTTCTCTTCTGCAGCTAATGCTTTGTCATACTGAGCAACAGCCCATTGTTCTAACTGTTGACCAGTCTTATCAAGGGCTCTCCCTTGTGTAATAAAGTAGTCCAATGTAGACATCTTGTCTACTGAGATCAGTAACTTGCAGAAGCAAATATATTAAATTATCCCACTTTAATGGGAGACAAGTCTGAAATGATAGACTTGTATACTCACTTCACTTTATTTACTGTCTTAGTCTTAGACAAAGACTTTGTATGTTCCTCTTGTTTATAATGTACACAAAAAATCACCTGAGTACCTGTGGAAAAAAAATTCCCTTATATCCCACTCACTATGGGCACAAGTCTTTTTTATAAAGAACTTGAATATGTATTTCACCTTGTCTCAATCTTTGTAGATAACAAGTCTTTTATCAAAGAACTTGTATAAATATCTTATATAATATTATTTAACCAACTCTATATGAAGAGTCTACCTTATCAATAATATCAAAACATGACCAAGTATGTGTATGTAGACTGTGCATGACAGTAATGTAGTACAACCAAAAAAAAATACAAAGACAAAGATACAAAACAATACAAATGGCAACACTGTTTTAACCAAAAATGTGTAGAGAAATACACAAGAAAGGAGAGACCTACAGAATACAAACAAAACAAATCGACAATCAAAACTGAAAAACAGACAAAATATTACAAAAACAACGTTAAGTACAATTACATCACAGCTAACATCAATAGCGACCAATTGTCACTAGCAAATTTCCAAATTAAGAAAATTTGCACCTACAGAACGCTTACAGTAAGCCTCGATCAAGTGGCATATTTACCGTAAGACCCACCAACCGAAAAACCCGCAGAAAAATACACCAAAAACAGTAGAAGTAACATAAACATATAGCAATCAATTTCAATGTGTTGCAGAACAAGTTCAGTCACAGCTGAAACTAAAATAAATTCCTTGCTCCTTGCGAACACAGAAACGAAATGTCAAACGCGCACTGAACGTCAAATCCACTGTAACATAAAGTGGTATTTACGAACCAAAGTTACTATGACCTTCTCAAATTACGCCTTGCACATTGAATGTTTACAATTTCCACGTACTGTTTACAGACACTTGACCTCCAACAATGTAGCTTGAATGCTCTGACCTAGAAAAGTCTGTTGTTGAATGAAACGTGTAACAACCAGCAGTACTGTTTACAATAGGAACCCGCCTTCTATGCAGTTATGGTCCACGTAGCAAATGCCTAGTAGTTAACTTCAGTACATGTCTTGTTATGCTTTATGTAGCATTATAATATAAATGCTCGTACTGTTTATTTGGGTCAACCGTTGATGACCTATATCTGTCCTGTTGTAGCCAAAACTTGCAAGTGTAGAATTAGCGCTGTGTGTTACGGCTGTCCCGTGTGTAGCTTAGACCCACAGATCAGAAGTGTAATGTGTACTTGTCCTTCTTGTAACTTTCTCGACAAAACTGGAGACATCATACATGTAACAGCCTTCTTCTTCTTCTTCTTCTTCTTCTTGCGATCGCATCTTTGATGATTACACCGTCAGACGAGTTCTCATGATGAATTCGACTGTTGTTTGAAGTTCCTCTTTAACTCCATATAGCTTTGAGTTTAGTGTTGAGTCATTGGGCCAGTATATCTTTCTTAACTGGTCATACAGAGGACAGTCCTGTAGAACATGCTCAGCAGTTTGTTCGTTTAATCCACATGTGCACAGTGGTGAAGCAGACAATCGTAGCTTGTGCATGTGTTTATTCAGTTTGTTATGCCCTGTCCTGAGTCGAAAAATAGTTGTCTGTCCCTGCCGGTCGAGAGTGTGATAGTCGTCTTTGGGTTGGTTCTGTTCTCTTCTGATAGTCTGGATAGCTCTCTTTTTCTCAAAGTATGTGACTTCATTATCTTCTTGTTCACATTCTCCTCCCTTTTTTGCAAGTTTATCTGCCTTTTCATTTCCGGGTACACCACAATGAGATGGTACCCACTGAAGTATGGTTCTCTTTTTGGCAGCTACCTTGTTTAGTTCATTTCTCAGATGCGGGAGTTTACCACCCTTGAGAGCTTGCAGGACAGACAGTGCATCTGTGAGGATGACTACCTGGTGGCAGTCAGAGTTGGTGTTATAAATCATATTTGCAGCTTGCTCTAGAGCTTGAACCTCAGCTGTATAGTTGGAACAGAATTTACCAGTGGGAATGTGCCTAGTCTCATAGTGGTTGTCAGGATATGAGATAAAGATACCGGCACCTCCATTCCTAACAGCATTAGTTGCTGATCCATCTGTATAGGCATGTATCCATGATTGATCGGGATAGCTTTCTTGGATCATACTCAATGTAGCAGTTCGTTTTTGCAGATCATTATACTCACATCCACTTGTGAGACCACTGACTGTTGTATTAATTTGGAGGGCACTGCTGGCCTGCTCCCATGGTACAGGGTATAGGGTGGGCTTCAGTGGTGTTGTCTTCATGGATAGGTCTTCTTGATGCTGTCTAATAAGTCTTTTCCCCCGATGCACAAAGCTGCTACGCTTTAGACGTCCCAATGCCAGATCATCTAGTCTTGCCTTCATTGGGTGCATTGGCATACTGTTGTACTTTTCCATCTGGATCATGGTTTTTGTGTCTCTTCTATGGGACAATGTCCGTAATCCAGCAACCTTCTGCATCTCTGTTATTGGTGTAGTTTTCATGGCTCCTGTAATGAGCCTGAGAGCTTGATTTTGCACCTTGTCCAAAGACTGCAGATGTGAGTTAGCAGCTGATGACCATGCTGCTGAGCTAAACTCTAAGTGTGGTCTTATTACTCCATTATAAATCTTCTTTAGATTTCGTTCATTTGCTCCCCCAGTTGGTACCTGCTAATTTTCTGAGTATGCCTAGTCGTCTTCGGGCCTTTCCTTCTGCATTTTCAATATGCTTATTCCATGTAAGCCTTTGGTCAAATGTCACCCCAAGATAGGCGGGGGTAGCTTTCTTCCTTGATCACGGTAGTCCCTAGGTGTATGTTAGCTGATTTGTCCTTGGGGGCGAGGGAGAACAGTGTTGTGGAGGTTTTGTCTGTGTTTATTGTGATAAGCCATTTCTCTGCCCATGACACTAGCATGTCTGCTGCCCGCTTCATTCTATAATTTGCTGTGGTGACATTTTCATCAGCGCACCAGAGTACTAGGTCATCTGCATATAAGGCAGCTTTAACTCCTGCAGGGAGATCTTTCACCAGGTCATTGATGTAAACAAGGAAGAGTGTTGGGGAAATTACTCCTCCTTGAGGTACCCCCCTGATGGAGCAACACTTTTCTGCTCTGCAGACCGTCAAGAGTGACTCTAGTTCTCCTGTTATGCAAGTATGACTGGATCCATTTCATCATGTTGCCTTGGATTCCACTTCTCCTAAGTTTTGCAATGAGGCCATCTTTCCACACCTTGTCAAAGGCCTGCTTGAAGTCGACCCAGATCGCTAGGACCTTTTTCTTCTCCTGGAAGGCATCTTCTATTGCTTGAGACAAGTAAGTAACTTGGTCTTCTATACTGTAGCATTCTCTAAATCCAGCTTGTTCCGGCACCAGGATCTGCTCAGACTCTAAATACCATTTCAATCTGTGGTTGACTATTCGCTCCATAGTCTTCCCAACACAGCTTGTGAGACTGATTGGCCGTAACTTGCAGCCTCGGTCTTACATTTCCCTTTCTTTAGTATGGGTATTGTGATGGCTTCTCTCCATACTTGGGGTACCGTTCCTTTCAACCAGCTGTGGTTGAATATCTCAAGCAGTTTTGTCTTTGCTGCTGAGCTCAGATTTACTAGCATTTCGTTGCTGATTTTGTCGGGGCCGGGTGACTTTTGAAACTTAAGCTTGGAAATAGCCTTCTGTAGTTCTCCTAGTGTGATGGGTTCCCTCATTGGGGCAGGAGTATCTGTCTGTCCCATGGTTGCCAGTATTTCTTTTCTTATCTCTCTCTGATGGTCTATGTTAATGGGTAAGTTGCTTTCTGAACTGTATCTTCTAGCAAACAAGTCTGCAGCTTGTTTTCCTCTGAAAAGTTTGCCACCTTCATCCAATGTGATAGTCTGCCTTGGTGAGGAATGCTCTTCATTTAGAGACTTGACTAATCTCCAAAGTTTCCTGCCGTCTTTCTCAAGGTTCAGCGATGCCGTTTTAGTTCTCCAGCTTTTCCGCTTTTCTTCTAGCTTTGTTCTCTGAAACTCTGCTACAGCCTTTTTCCATTTGTTGTGAGTTTCAAGTGAAGGCTGAGACTCTGCGTCCTTTCTAGCCTTGTCCATAGCTTCCTGACGTTCTTGGAGTGTGCTGGACCAGTATGGTATGTAGTTACGCCGGCATCCTTTGGGAATGGTTTCTTTTGCAGCTTGTAGTATGCATCTGTTGAAGACTTTTACCACTTCATTAATGTCTCTGTTCTGTACCTTGAGGGTAGACAGCAGCGTGTTCACCTGATGCCTGAATAAACCCCAGTTGGCTTTTTTGTAGTTCCATCTTGTAATGGCTGGGCCTGTACTGAGAGTTGCACTCTGGACAGTAAGAAAGATTGGGCGATGGTCGCTTCCCCCTAGTTGGTCTCCTACTTCTCTACTAATAGATCCAGCTATATCTGGTGTGGAGAAGGCAAGATCTGGTGTTGAGGTTGTGTGCCATCCTCTGGAGTAGAAGGTAGGAGTATCTGTGGCATTATTGACTAGGATTAGGGAGTGATCATCTTGCCAAGTTTCAACCTCTTCACCTCTGTGATCCAGATGGTTATAGCCCCAGCTCTGGGAGTGGCTATTAAAGTCTCCAACTGCTATAAAGTTGGTGGCTGGTACCTGTATAGAGCTGAGACTCAGGGGTTTGTTGTTCGGACAGTAATAGTTCAGGAGTTCTATTTCCATCTTGTCTACCTTTATCTGCAGCAGCTGATATTCTGCTCCATCCATGAAGGTTTTCCTTTCGTGTGCAGGAATGTTATTCCTTACAAGAGTAAGTACTCCTCCTTTTCGTCTATCTTGTCTGTCGGATCTGAAGCATTGATATCCCCTTATTTTAAAGGTTTGATCTGCTTTCAAGTGAGTCTCTTGGATACAGCAAACACTGACTTGCTTCTCATACAAGATGTTTTCCAGCTCTGTCTTTTTGCTGTATCCAGCCTGCTTGCTGTTCACTCCCTCTGCATTCCAGTGCATCATGACAAGTGGCACTCTGGGTTTCTCTTTTTCTGTTTTGTTTTGGTCAGTAGTTCTCCTCCGCCGTCTGTTGACTCCACAAGACGGTCTAGAGGGTCCTCCAGTAGCTGAGGGTGGGCTCTGTCGAGGCTCAGAGCCCGGCACTGCACCTGCCTGGTGGAGCTCCACAGGGCGAGCACCAGAACGAGATTTATTTGACGGTGTACTCTCCATAGAAAAAAAAAAGCGAGTTGCATGATACTGTGGTTTCCGGTGCGCCTTCTGGCCCAGTATCTACGACTTTAGCACCTGTTCAACGGGAGAGTGGGCTCATCCCTAATCTGTTTATGTTCCCAGTAGTAGACTATTCGCAAGCAGCCTGGGGGTGTCACTGCTCTGCGCGGACCTTGTTTACCGAGGCGGCGTCCGAGCTCGTATGGTGAAAATATGGTTGCGTTATCTTCAAAATAGCCCTGTCTTTCCCGTGGCTTTTCTGCCATCCTGCAACTTTGAGTTAGGGAGTTCTGAGCTCCAGTCTCTTTCCCAGGCATTTTATCCTGGCCTGGCACGCATACAGAGGACCCCACTTCTGGTTCTAAGTTAGCAGTTGGGGATAGGTGGGGTAGCACACTGTGCATTCCCCGTCATCCAGGGGGCTCTCCAACTATGCAGAGCTTGCACAATGCTGTGATCTGGTTCGGGGCTCTCCCAAGGAATCCTCACGTCCTGCACAGAGCCACTTCCCGATACCCACCACCTGCCAACCCTCCATTGTAGAAATCTCCTGCATGCGGCCATCCAGTCAAGAGCCAGTATTAAGTCTGGTGCCCAAGTGATCCCCCCAAGCTCAGTGTGCAATGCTGGGTTCTCATCATGCTGCAACACAGGAGGGATTGTGATGCTCAGCCATCTCTCTCAATTCTGCACCGATAAGTGACATCGGGGACTTAACTTTGCCTCAGTACTGGGAGGCCCCGTTTCCGGGTACACCACACACAGCCAATTGAGGCAACGGTCGCCATGGGCGTGATAGACGACAAACAGTGAAGTGGGGGTGGATTGGTGCAGACCAGAGCATGTACCACTCGCCGGTGGGTTCTGCATCTACACCTATAGGGTTCCACCCACTCCTCAGCCCATTTAGTCTGGCCCCTCACCCAGGACCTGTCCGGCTTGGGTGACCCTGCCAGGAGTAAAACTCCCGCCGGCATAGCTCCCGGGATCATTGAGGCGCTCAAGCTCTCCAACCACGGCAAGGTAGGCTTACATGTGGAGAGATGTAACAGCCAACCAGGAATGTAAATTTCTGGATCCATAAATGTCAACAATAATGTCAAATGCTCGCTCTGTTCTTTTTAAACCCACAGATCTGGTCCATCAGAAATGTAAGTTTGTAGGCCACATTGGCGACAAGAAATGTATCATAAGAGCCCACGTAACTGGTCCACCAGAAATGTAACTGTCTTTTTTTTCTTGTTGATGTGATCACCGGCCCAAGACAGTATACATGTTGTTAGATGTGTAGTGCGAGCGTATGATGAATTGAGTGTGGGTGCGAATGAAGACGCGAATGTGTTTAGGCTCGTATAGATGTAGATCCTGCAACCCATACTCTCACATGCAGTAATCAAGGATGCTTTGACACTGCAGGCATGTTTCAAGACATTTATTGACGGGAACACACATAATATCAACAGGAACAGTCAGTGTAACAAGGTCATGCTGACCTGACATCGATAGGTATACATTTGGCATTCAAAAAGGTAAACATCAGAATAGACGTGCATGGTCAATAGCAAAGTTCTCCAACAATGACAGTTCGTAGCGTCGCCCTTGGCGTCTCTGACTAAACGCGTCAGATGCCTTAGTCACTTTGACACACAGGTGCAACTTGGCCCTCCCCGCCAATTGCACATTATCAGGCTGTAGTATAATAGCCGAAAGCACAGGCCTCGTTCTGACGTCGGCCGTGTACTTCTGTTAAATAGGTTATCATCAACCCTGCAGTAATACTTATTGTAGATATGAATTCCGCCAATCTGCGGAATTCCACAATATATCTTCGTCACTGGATTTCTGGACAATATAAGACTAACAGTCTTGGATGGCTACCTCGAGCACAAATATATAAGTTCTGAAATGGCGGATCAGTGAGCTGCTGTTCACCCTAGGTAATCCTTTACATGTTCTGCCACCGAAAAGCGTAATAATGCATAAAGGTCGGTATTACCTGGCAAATGAATCCTCAGAACATCACAAGGAATTCTGTCGTCATCCCGACGCACAGAGATTCACTGGGGAAAACTGCCATAGCAGTTACTTCGAAGATTCTCCCCGAAAAACAATGGACTCTTGGTCCCTTCAGAAAAACAGGACCTCCCGGCTTCCCGGAAGTATATCTCACTCCCGCTTAAAAAACCTTCCCCTAGGCCTACGCCGAACTGTCAACCTCTGACCCTAAAGGTCAAACACAATGAATGAATAAACAAGGGAAGACAACCCCTAATCAACCTGACATCGCAGGTAAAGACACAATTATACTTATGATACAAACATAAGCAAATAACTTGACAGATGAGTCCGTCGAAAATGACAGCAACAGGCACCATAAGAAGGATGGCTGTCGACCAAGCATGAACCAGAGCTGGGGCACCATAAGAAGGATGGCTGTCGACCAAGCATGAACCAGAGCTGGGGCACCATAAGAAGGATGGCTGTCGACCAAGCATGAACCAGAGCTGGGGCACCATAAGAAGGATGGCTGTCGACCAAGCATGAACCAGAGCTGGGGCACCATAAGAAGGATGGCTGTCGACCAAGCATGAACCAGAGCTGGGGCACCATAAGAAGGATGGCTGTCGACCGAGCAAAGTGGAGACAGTTTGCTGCTGCACTACACGACTCCACCAGACGTGTTGGCCACTGATTGCTTTGTCAGTTGGCGGCCAAGGACCAAAGCAGAAGGAGGGAAAATGTGTTCATGTACTGGGTTTCAGCCTTAAACTTTGCTTTAGCAGCGTTCGATGATGAGTTGTCGCTGGAGCCTTTTTTTTTGCGATGCTCAGTCTGCAAGGATTCTTGACTTTCCTTCTCACTGAAGGAGTTGAGTAGCACTTGGGATCACGTTAGTTTTACCAGTCGGTCTCACAAGTAAGCCTCCTCGGATGTTTTCTACGAGGAATAACCGTCTCTTAGGATTGGTGTCCAGAAATGTGTGTAAGAAACTATTACCAGGAACTAAGGAGAATTTAAAAAAAGCATATCCCGTAAATCTTGTGATCTCCTGATCTATACATCAAAAAACATCCACTTTCCTCCACGATCTCATCTTCCCCTGACTCTTTCCGATGCCCATGAACCAAAAAGCTCAGAGCACTGGATATGTGAAAATGTGTTAGAAGAGTGAAAGAGAACGAATGAATCATAATATAATATACAAAATGTTGTCAGTATGAACAGAGATGTTAACACAAATAATTACATTATGATACTTCTTCTTCTTCTTCGTTCGTCCTGAAAAGTACGGTGGTTGCGTTGTGTCTGTTTACGCCTAAGCTGTGATATCTGCACCTTTCGGTCGACACATCCGACTTCTGCACGGCATTTTTTAGGACCGGGTTTGCCTTCCCATTTCGATCCACACTCGCTCAGCCAGACTGCACAGCTGCAGACTGTTTCCAGGACCACCACGTGGAGGTGGAGTGCGGTCTTGACCAGCTCTGGTTCGCTGGTCCTGACGCAGGCAGTCAAGCTATGAGTCGCTGACTGCGGTCTCTATTGCTGCGTCTTGAGGAGCACATTATGATACCATCTTCATCTTCTTTCTGCTCCCTATGGTGCATGGGGCTACCTCTACCATTGGTTCCTGGCGAGGAAACCCGCACGGAGCAGTCAACAGCTTTTGCAATAATGGTTTATGTGGCAATTTGTTTTACATGTTGAGGTTGCCAACCTCATACACAACTTTACATACATTGTTGTTGTTGTTGTTTAACTAGGGCTGCTGAGCTTCTCGCTCTGTAGCAGCCAATACCAAGTTGAAGACTTCTTGGTATTATCTACACTATAGATCTACGATTTTCCTGAGGCTCTTCTGCCATTCTGAAATGTGTTCAGTTGAAGTAATGAGCTTCAGTTTCTCCAACTTGGCTTGCATTTAAAGGATTGTCACATCTGGTCCCAAGCTAGAAGTAAGAAGTGCGTGGCATACTGTGCATTCCCCGCCTTCCAAGGGGGCTCTCCAACTACAGAGCTAAATTACTGAACTCTGGTTCTGGGCTCTCCTAAAGAATTGTCACGTCCTGCATAGAGCCCCTTCTCAGCTAACCCTACCTATCACTGGGTGCAGAATGAGATCCTTCTGCATGCAGTCAGCCAAGTCAAAGCCAAAGAATTACGCCTGGGCCTCAAGTGACTTCTCCAAGCTTAGTGTGCAATGCTGGGTTCTCAACACGTTTTATCACAGGGGGAATCCCTGGAAGTGCGTGGATGATTTCAAGAGTCAATGAGGATGTAATTAGCCTCACAGACTTAGATTCACTTCCACGTACATATATTGTAGCATTGTGCATAGCTGATTGTCATATAAATACAAGTTAAAATGCATATCTAAGAATGCAAAAATATACATATAAGACTTATCCCTTGCTTTATGAAGGGTACGGTTGACTCTTTTGTACATGATGCTCTGATGTGATTACTGCAGCAGTAGAGATGCAGTCTTTATTACTTAGGGAAGATTCCTGGGAACAGTGACTATGAATACACTTTGCTGAAGTTAGCACTTTTAGTTAAAGAAACTACTTCTGGTATTAATCACGTCCTATACTAGAAATCTTTCCTATCTCCTCTCTGTCGTCTTCTCTTTATGCATGAGGGAAGTGGAAGTGCAGAGTCTTTAATCCGCGAGTCTTATATCCAAAAATCTTACCCACGCAAAATTTATTTTCTGGGTTAGATTATTTACTAAACCAATTACCACTATAAGGGTGTATTAATTTGTATCACTCAGTCATATGTGTATTTTATTATTGGGAAGGTTTATTTATTAAAATAGGTGGGATAGATTTGCTAATCTACCTTGGATGCCGGAAACGGTTGCGTGATTTGAACCTGTCCTAATTTTACAATATTTCTCCGTCTCATCCCTCCAGATGGGCGGAAACAAATTGGGTAAATCCCAGGGTCTGGCCTGACAGATTAACATATTATCTTGCTATACACGACCGTCGGACTGTGCTTCTGATAAGCGACCAGATGACCAGAAGGTTTTAAATCCCCTAATCTATTGTTACCGCCTCATTGAAGCGTGTCGTAATGTCAATTATAAATAACGACACGCGACCCGTGACCACACCTAGCAAGAATGACCAGGTTGTTGTGATCTAAAGGGAGAATACGCCCGTCGATAAGAGAAAACGAAAAGATGATTACTAGTATATGAGGGCGAAAAGGGAAATTAGAGAAGGGATGGAAAGAAAAAATGAATGAGCGGAAGACTTACACACATTTAAGTTGAAGATTCATAGTTGTGTATTGGATTTATTTATTTTAGGGAGCCGCGCTAGCGTAGTGGTTACAACACCGCTCTGGCGACCGGGCGACGGCATTTGAGGATTTTTCGTCGACCGGGATTTGGACTGGATTAACTTGAGACCTGACGAGGACATTTGAAGGAGTGTCGTCGACCAGGGATTGGCGGCTCCTGAGCCGACCCAGCTCTAATGGGTACCTCCGAAATCGGAGAGTATCTGCCTGAATGGCGAGGGACACCTGTCTCTGTACAAGAAAAAGGGATACTCACGTAAAATCAATGTCAGGTTAGACCTGAGATTTCGCCTCGAGTATTAGCGGGCGTACGAAAAAAAAAATTTATTTTATTTTCCATATATTTTCCAATACACTGAAAGCTGCTGCTTTATTGTTTTTATTTTTTTTATTTTGTATATCATTGACTGTTCCTCGAACGGTGTTTATACTGCTGCCACGATATATGAATGATTCCACGTCTTGTAGGGGTATTCCTCAATGTGCACCCCGGCTATCATTTGCCACATTTATTCTCACAGTCTTCGATTGTTCCTGTGTATTTTCAGATCCACTTGTAGTGACCTGTCATAAAGTGTTCTCATTGTGTCTTGCTTCTGGTAACGGTTATGGGACAGGAGAGCAAGATTGTCGAGAAAATGACACATTTTCCAGACAATCTTGCTCTTCCACTGAAATCCATTTATGTTCGTTCATGTTGGTCATTCCATAATCCTGATTACAGCCAGTAAGAAGAGAAATGGGGACAAGAGGCATTCTTGCCGCACTCCAGTTTTTATCTCAAAAGATTCTGTAGAATGTTCTATAAGACGAATTCTACATTTAATGTCTTCATATAATGTCGTTATCTAGTTAATGAACATAATGAGAACTCTATAACGCCTCATCAGTGTTAAGAGGATTCTCTGTCTAAATTGACAAATGCCTTTTCGTAGACTGCAAATTCAGTGTGTCAAGGGGTGAGTTCGGTTCCAAGCTCTATTCAAGTTTCATGTGCAGTGGCAGCCTTGTCTTAACTGGTAAATAAATTTTACACACACACACATACACACACACACAGACACACACACACACACACAGAGGTATGTTTTCAGGCACTCGTGAATAATAAAGAAGTAGAAAACTAGACAACAGAAAAACAACAGACGTGAGTGGCTTACCGGGGAATCGAACCCAGGACCTTCCCTGCCTAGCTATGGAGGCGAATCACACTATCCTTCCTGCCAGCTAAGCACCACTTTATGTGGTCTTAACTGGATCTGTTTTGCCTAAAACCTGCTCTTTCATCTCTCAGTTGTACATCAATTGACTTTTATAATCTCTCAAGTATGATCCTTTTCAATGTGTTCTATTAACACATATATGATGAAACAAACAGACATACACAGATACATTTGTGTACACAGGGCTGACACTAAGATATATAAATACGTACGTACATATCAGAATCTTTATTCTCCATAAAATACATTAACATGATATAATAGATACAACATGGCATATAGGAGAATCATTAGAATTTACATAAAGTGTTGAAGACGTCTCAAGTAGTTCTATGTGGGTGTTTTTACATCGAATCTTTGTGTTACACATACATAACAATTTTTAAGCTTTCTAAAAGACATTGGCATATAGTGATATGATATAACCTGCTAAAACGAGTATTATTGAAATTTACAAAATGTGTGTGGAATACCATTCAAGTAGAGCAATATGGGTGTTTTTACATGGGGGTTTTATTAGAATTTTTGTTTGCCATAAAAAGCTTTGACAGCTGGTGGAGTGAGATATTAAATATAGCATCAAATACAATAGTCGTTTGGTATAGTAGACAGAGCACAATTGAGATTAGACTGTGTGGAAAACATCTCCAGCAATTTACAATGGGTGTTTTTTACATCGAAGTTTCCATATTCTGTAAGAACCTATAATTCGTATGTATGTACAGACAAACAGACAGACATACAAACTTTATGTAACCACCTATACACAAACAGAGACATCTGAAACAACTGTTACATCAACTCTTGATCAAGTGCCGAGCAACGATATTTTTGGGTGCTCTGATTCTCTCTTAAACTGGCACAAAGAGAACGGGGAAGTAAACAAATTGGGACCTCAAAGATGGCAGAAATCAGAGACAGGAAACGAGTTGTGATAGAGAAAAAGGCGACAAGTGGGATAAAAAACAAGTGCCATTAACAACTCGAAGACTCCAGGCTAGACTTTTCAAGTTTCCTGTGAGCGAGTCTCAAATGAGGAACAATGTTATTGGAATCATCTTTTACTGGAGAGTTTCACCCATGCGGCCACGTGATCGGATATTGAGGTTTTTTTTAACTTAACAGAAATGTAGCAACCTTTTTTTATGGAAGTTTTTGGTTTTTCTTTTTTCTTCTGGCAGACATTTGAATTCTTGCTGAAATGGGTTTTTTTTGGGTTTTGTTTTTTATAGCTGATTGTGGTGCCTTTTTTTTACGGTCTATCTATCTATCTATCTATCTATCTATCTATCTATCTATCTATCTATCTATCTATCTATCTATCTATCTATCTATCTATCTATCTATCTATCTATCTATCTATCTATCTATCTATCTATCTATCTGCCTGTCTGTCTGTCTGTCTGTCTATATATATATATATATATTCTTCTTCTTTGATCCTTAGCCGCCGACCGTCAAAGCAGTCAGTGGCCATCACGCCTAGTGGCGTCTTGTAGGGCAACAACAAATTGATTCCACTTTGCTCGGTCGGCAGCCATCCTTCGTACAGTACCCAAACTCTGGTTCATTCTTTGCATCTCAGCCTCCACAGTCCTCCGCCAGGTTGTTTTTTGGTCGGCCTCTCTTTCGTTTTCCTTCAGGGGTCCAAAGCATAGCTGTTCTTGTGATGGCATCGGGTTCTCTTCTGAGGACATGGCCAACCCAGCTCCATCGTCTGCCATCTACGAGGGACGGTCAAAAAGTAATGCCTCGTAATTTTTAATTTCATTCAATAGACAAGAAAACAGATAAAATTCACATTGAAATGTAGCCCCAAGTCTGAACTTCAAAAAATTATTTCTCAGTGTAGTCTCCGTTATTTGTTACAGTTTTTGTCCATCTTCTCACAAGGGCATGTATCCCCGCACGGTAAAAATTTGTGTCCTTTTTCCTAAACCACTGGCGTACGGCGCGTTTAAGGGTCTCGGTGTCCTCAAAGTGATGTCCGCGAAGATCTTCTTTCAGTAGTCCAGACAGATGGAAGTCAGAAGGTGCAAGATCGGGACTGTAAGGGAGATGTGGTAATAATGTCCAGCCAAATTCTGCAATCACATCAATGGTGCGTTTAGCGGTGTGTGGCGTGGCATTATCGTGCAACAGTAGTGCAGTTCTCTAATCTTTTAATGGGTAAAGTCGCGGACAACGACCTCTAAGCTTCTTCAAAGGTCTTTAATGATGTTCTGGACACTGCCTTTACTAGCAGACAACATGGAAGAAAGTTCATCCAGTTTTACCCGACGGTCACCACTAATGATGCCATCAACTCGATGAATGTTGTGTGGAGTCACTGCGGTAGACGGACGGCCAGTCCGCTTTGCGTCAGCCATTGAGGATTGACCAACTTCAGCTTCCTCACAACGATGTACCCAACGTCGGACAGTGCTAACATCCACTGTTGAATCTCTATAAACATTCTTCAAACGTTCGTGGATGCGAATTGGGGTCTCGCCTTCAGCATTGAGGAATTCTATGACATAACGTTGTTTTAACCGAACGTCTTTGGCAGCCATTTTTAAACTGTTACAGAGGTGCCACCTGTTACTGAAACAGCTTGGTAATGCTATAAAGTGCAGAAGAGTGTTTGAGGAATCCTGCTAAATTTACAAATTGCACACCGATGCAGTATTTACATACATAAAAAATAGGAGGCATTACTTTTTTACCTTCCCTCGTATGATGGTGTGCATGTCCTCTTGCTTGCTCCGAGTAAGCAGATCTTGGATATATATATATATATATATATATATATATATATATATATATATATATATATATATATATATATATATATATATATTATATATATATATATATATATATATATATATATATATATATATATATATATATATATATATATATATATATATCTGTCTGTATATCTACCTATCTATCTATCTATCTATCTATCTATCTATCTATCTATCTATCTATCTATCTATCTATCTATCTATCTTTCTGTCTGTCTGTCTGTATATCTATCTACATAACCATCTATCTATCTATCTATTTATCTATCTATAAAAATTCATCTATCTTTCTGTTTATCTATCTATCTATCCATCTGCCCAAATATTGATTCGTATCTTTGGTTTTGCAGTGCATCTACATGTTGTACCTATCTTTAACATTTCGCACCAAGAATGATGTGCATACATTCCTGATGTGCATACATTCCTGATGTGCATACATTCATGTCAGAACTTTGGACAAGCGAACGGAAGACATTGTTAATTCGATTCCGGTAGCAAAGCTTTGCACCACCCAGGATTTCTTGGACTATCACAAATTTCCTATGTTGACTTTCTAAGAAAAAAAGCTTTAACTGGATAGCACAAGACATAACGGAGACTATATAAGTAAGTTCCATACTTAACATCTTGTTAGTATACTCATCAAATGTAGGTTAAAATGAAGAAGAGCGGGACTTGTTCTACGGTGTCATATAAATAACTTATGATTAAGGTTTAGCGTTTAGGGTTAAGTTTAGCATTCTTAAACCCAGCCCTTAAAAAAAAACCCTAGCCCTTTTTTACATGTCTGAATTATTATTTTTTTTAAGGCATTATCGAACACACGACCCACTGTTGTTTATTTCAACCCAAAATTCCCATTTATAAACATGGGGGGAAAACTCGCTCTAATTAATGTGAGCATTTTTTTAAAGACAAAGTATCCATTCAACCCTTGATGGGTTATAATTAGGAAATGTAGTGTAGTAAATTCAAGATAATTAAGTCTGATTTCCAATATCTAAATATAGTGCCTTCTCCCCCTCCACTCAGTCCAAATATAGTAAATCAAAACTGTAAAAGTGTGTCAATGTATGTGCGTGTGCCCCTCACTCTTCCTAAAAAAACAAACAAGCAAAAGTCATGTCAGTCCTATCGTATGGCTCAGAAACATGGAGAACAACAAAAACAACAGTCAAAAAGCTTCAGGCTCTCATAAAAGAGTGCTTGAAGCGAAGAATTGAACTGGTATGACAAGATCACTAATGTGCAATTTATTACAAGAACCAGACATGTGCCAGTGGGACAGGACATGAGAAGAAGACCCTGGCGATGGATATGACACACACTGAGGAAACATGTTGATAGCATTACAAGGCAGTCTTTGTTCTGGAACCCCCAGGGGAGAGAGATAGAGGGAGACCAAAGAACGACGTGAACTGGACATGTACGTGAAGGGGGAAGAATATACAGGGAAAGGCAATGAGCTGATGGCACAGGACAGGAAGACTTAAGTTTGTTGAAGGCCTGAACTGAAGGGTGATGATGACGTGTACTGAAGCTTTAAAAGGTTCTTGAAGGAACGTGTATATTTAAGATGATTTGATAAGCTTATTGTGAAATATTTCAAGACATTCTTCTCAAGGTTTCATATTATAAGGATTAATAAAGGATCAATCTTTGGCTGCACTGTCGCTGATCACGATTAATTAAAGTTGAAGTCAGAGACGACCGCAGGCCAATCGCCATCTACCAATAGATCAAGAAGATGATCAGTTGCAACGCTTGATTAAGCGGATACTTGTTTGACTTTAGGATAGAATTATCTTTTCCTATTTTTCGGGTGACAGAGTACAGATAAGCGTGTGAACGCTGTTTAATGTATTTATTCTGTACTGTTTTGAGTCATGTGAATAGCTCGCTAGTCTGCATGTGTTATCGAGAACGGTGTTCAAGACAACCGAATCTCGTGACGGGTTTTTTTGGCGGGACTAGTGTGTGATTTGGGAGTTGTGTTTTGGGCGTGGACCGTGTAGGTCGAGTCCCAGTGTTTTTGGATAATGTATGCCTACGTAGGATTTGAGAAAATGTCGACTTATATATTTCGCTGTGTGTACAGCCTATTTGATAAACTGCAGTGAAGACTGTTTAGGCCATATGAAGATTATTATAGCTGCCGTGTGTTGCAGGCTTTATTGAGTAATGCAGTACTGTTTAGGCCATATGAAGATTATTATAGCTGCCGTGTGTTGCAGGCTTTATGGAGTAATGAAGTACTGTTTAGGCCATATGAAGATTATTATAGCTGCCGTGTGTTGCAGGCTTTATGGAGTAATGAAGTACTGTTTAGGCCATATGAAGATTATTATAGCTGCCGTGTGGTGCAGGCTTTATTGAGTATTGAAGATTTGTTTAGGCCATATGAAGATTATTATAGCTGCCGTGTGATGCAGGCTTTAGTGAGTATTGGAGTACTGTTTAGGCCATATGAAGATTATTAGAGCTGCCGTGTGATGCAGGCTTTATTGAGTATTGAAGTACTGTTTAGGCCATATGAACATTATTATAGCTGCCGTGTGGTGCAGGCTTTATTGAGTATTGAAGTACTGTTTAGGCCAGGATGTGGACAGGCCGTATTATATATATTTAATGCAATGTGGAAATTATATGATTCGTGTTTTGCTGTCGAATGTGTGTCATTTATGTCATCGTGTCTGTGTTGCAACGTAATAAACAGTAGCGAACTGTTCCAGTCGTTTGCAACCCTTTTTGACTCCTGCATGTACTCTTACGTACGCACTGTGGTGTGCGAACATATCAACACACACCCAGGTCAACATTCCAGACACAGTGACAGGACAGCAGCACACATATATTAAATTAGCCTGTGTGGCGATGATATAGACCAAACCACTGCACTCGCAACAGTGGGTGTAAACAATGTTATATAACATTTAGACTTAGCGCCGGTATCAGTTGGTGGTTTTCAGTTAACAGGATCTGACATCTACGACTATTCGCGTCGATAGCCTAAGTGGCGTAGTTTTGTATCATTGGATATGATTTAAGATGTGCCTGGGTGGCGTATACGATTAAGAAATTGTTACCTCTACAGTGATATGTACTTGAAGCAAGAGGATAATATGAAGCAAATTTTGTCCACCAGACCATAACATATCTAGAGGATCAGTCACTACAAGTTGGAAATATACATATGACTTTCACGTGACAAGAGTGTAGAACACTTGACTGTGTTATAATTAGCCTTATGTAGGCGTGGCTTGAATCTGGTGTACTTCAGAACTGTGACCTAAATATTATCTGCGTGGGTGGCGCATTTGAGAAACAACGCACGCTTTATTTGGTAGTATGCAACTTTACACCAGTAGCAATTGACGTCCTATTTCGTGCCTATAGACTACAACAACGTCTGCAGTGGTCAAGGAAGTTCAATTAGACTTGGACAGTATTTGTACCAGCATTTGTACGGGTTGTCACAGATTTCTGCAATATTCGAGTTACCTGTGCCAGTTATCACCATCACAAGTTCAAGATGTTATGATACACGGAGTTGCCGTGTACATTTCAGACTACAGAAGAGTCAAGAGGGGCAGTGTGTGCTGTATTATGGTTCCTGTCAACGTGTGCATTGTTAAGCACATATCATATTGACGAAATTACCTGAAGACAAGCGAATCAAGTTCCAGTGCTTTCCCGCAGTGGAGGTTTTAGCAGTCTATGTGATATCCAGTATCGTGGCGGAAAAGAAGCGGGATCATTGACAAGATAAGTGATTGTGTCTTGTGTAAATTGTGTCACTTCATATATGTCGCTAGGCCTCCCTAATTGCTCATTTTGTTATTATTGTTGTTTATGTCTAATTTGACATATGATTAAGATTTGATGCATAGGTGTTAATGGCTGTTGACATATGTCGATTTTCCTGATAATGATGTGACTTGATAAAGGTGCTATAAAAAGGAATTGGTGATACAGAATTGATGAATAAGCTCATTTCTTGACAAATAGTTAACTTTGTGAGCTGGAAGGGTAATTGTCAAACCTTTTGCGACAGTAATTTGTCATAACTATAAGTGATTACTATATATAGTTGATTAAGTAAGTGAATCACCATGGATCGTGATATGTGCCCTACAGATATAAGGCCTATGTTGGAGTCTGCATTGGTGGTAGGTAGAGATGGTAAGGGATTGAGAGGTGCACGACTTGGAGTATGGATCATGGACGATTTTTTGGTTAATGTATCGGCATCTCTAGAGTTATTTGCTGAACATAACTTTAAGCTTCTGTGTAATTCAATAATGGCTAAGGATTTGGTGAATTTGCTACGGCACCTTCGTGTGTTTTTGCAACAGAATATTGAGCTTGAACACGGACATATAGTGCAAAGCATGTTCAAAATAATCCATAACCATACTTCTGATGAGCAGGAAAGGGAATTGAGAATTGAGAAACAAGCAAAAGTAAACAAACAAAGTGCTCTACAGCAAAGAGAGAATTTCCTAGAAGGTGTTGCTAAAGAGAACGAACTACAGGCAACTGTGTATAGGCTTAAAAGTGAGATACTTGAATCAAACTCAGAACTTTCTAGTGCACAAGCTACATTAAATTCAACTTTAAGCAAAGTCCAAGACTTGGAAACTCAGATAGGTAATCTCATGCGGGAACTTCAAGAACAGAAAGAGATGTATGAGAAATTGAAGGTTGAGAGAAATGTCTGTGAGAAGACTTACATAGAAATGCTTCATGAGGTGATGAATGATAATGCGATGCTCAGTGATCAAATTGGGGAGATGAATATTGTACCCCCCAAGAAGAGTAATGAGATTATGAAAAACAATGATGATGTCCAGACTGAAACACTTCAGATAGAGTTGACTCAGTTGAGGGCAAATAAAGAACAGTACGAGAAAGAGACTTTAGTGGAGTTGACGGCTGAGAAAGAGAAGGTCGCTAAAATTGAAAATTTGCTAGCAGAAGAAAGCGACAAAGTTTTGGCTGTTAAGGAGTTAAATAAAAGGTTAAGTGAAACGATTTCACTTAAAGATATTGAAATTGCGGAAGCAAGGGAAAGAATATTTGGCTTAATAGATATGGTTTTGAAAAACAAAAGGTGCTCTTCTGTCAATGTTCACAATGATAGACAGAAAGTTGCGAAAAGTCAGCCCCATATACTTTTTTGCTCAGAGAGATGTCATTCATGGTAAAGACAGATCTTATCGTGGTAAATACAACTTTAAAGTTCTAATATTACTGATAGTTCCAGTGATAATTCTTGGCGTCAGACCAACAAAGATTCTAGTGTAACAGGCAGTTCCGTTGGTCAGGAAAAGAAAGGTGATATATTTCAGGTCAAGACTCATAAGAGCAAAAAATTTGTCTACTACTGGAAATACTCAGAAATTAATAGCGGGTGTTGAGACTATTACTACTTGTTCCAAAGATGAAACCCATATGCGGAACAATAGAGATACTATTGTTTCTGGCAGTTGTCAAACTCAGCACAGTCAGTTTGAAACTATTGGTAAATATATTCCCATAAGGGAAAAGAAAAACAGTTCTAGAAAGAGAGATAACCCCAAGAGTAAACAGTACCAAGGGAGATCAGAAAATAATAATTTTCCCTCTCGTAGATACTGTAGACAATTTAACAAATCTCAAAGTTTTGATTGTAAGAATGTTGGAAAGTATTATAGAGATAATAGCTTTTCAAATGTTGCTTTATATCACCAGAGTAATGTTCCTAAACAAAAGACTAAAGTCATTTTTTGTAAACAAGACAACGGTAATAATAAGTATTGTGATCGTAGAACAAATAATAAGCGCAATTGTGCTAATTTTGTTCAACATGAGCCCAGAGTCATTTATAATCAAAGTAAACAGAGTAAAAATAACAGTGGATGCTTGAATACTATTGATTGCTCTACTTGTTGTTGTGAATGTGAGACTTTGTTTCAGCGTAAGACAGCGGCGACATTCAAGGTCGGTCATGTTGTCCCCAAGAATTCTATGATATCTACATGTGATAGAGAGAGCTAGTGACATTGTGAAGAGACCGGGTTTTTACACAAGCCGGTGTTGGGTAATTGTAAATGTGATTTCTGCGTTTTTTTCATTAAATTTCACTATTGAGTAAAATGGAAATTTTCATTTGTATTTGTTGACAGAAGCTACGTTGCGATAAGGGTCAAGGCTTCTGTGACATATTGACGGTCAGAAATGTGAGTCAACTTTCCGCTCGAGTAGTCAACCGAAACCTGTCAGCGTCTAAATAGCAACTGATGGTTACTTTCTGAAGGTCAAGCATGTTTACAAGAGAGTGGGAGACTTCGCGTCTGATTTATTTTTTTTTTATGTGAAGATAGTAAATATTTTTGTATTCTATATTAGTACATGACATGTTGTTGTTTTGAAATAACATATAATTTTGTTGTAATGATTATTTCTATGCATCATTTGATTGCCATAATTTTTTATTGTTATTTATATGTCTGTATTTTGATGATGTATTAATACATTTTTATGCTATTTATATATTATTGTGTTGATAATGTGTAGTATGTAATTATTATCCTTTATACTACTCTGTTCAACTTAGAATTTTTGCAACTGTGTTGTTTAGGATAGTTTTGTACATGATCAGATTGCACAAACTCATTTATTGTGTTGATGTAGTGGTTACTTTTAGATAGTCCTGAGTGTTCGTTATTCACTTAATTTATATTTTTCTCATGTTTTGATGTCATGATTAATTAATATATAGAACATACAGAGAAGATGTGTATTATCTGGTATGTTGTGAAATGTAATTTTGAAAATAGCTTGCATGTATCATACATGATCTTGTATTTGGATTTGTTAACTTTTTGTGAAACTTCGATTTTTCCATAACCTGATTTTCTTGCCAGTCAGACATGTTTATTATTTTCTTAGCAGATTATTTAAAAAAAAAAAAAAACTTATTTTTTGGTAGATATTTTTATAGAACCTTTTTTATATTTCATATTAACAACAAAGTGTAGATTTATTTATAATGTATATCTTATCGATTTGAGTAAGAGATAAAGTTATAGCTAAATAGCATTTTACTGAGCTGAACGTAATTGTCAGCAGAAAGAACTTAAAGAATAAATTAAATTTACATGTGTTGATTTAAAGGTTTCTTCGAGATAGGATTTTTGTTTTATATTTCACTCATTTTGTTAAAATATTGATTTCATTATTAGGCTTTACTTAAAGTATTACTGAATTACTTAAAAATTAAATACTGTTTTTATGTAACTTATCGAGAAAAAAAATATGTTTGTACGGTACTGCTGAAAAAAATGATTTTTTTTTTTTTTTTGGCATTGTAATTTTTTGTTGGGTGTGCCCAGCATTTGACTTCGTGATATCATTGATATGTAGTTTGATTAGTTCTTGTAAAAAGTTGTTTTTTATTATGATGTATTTTTTATTTTTAGCGCTTGATTGTGCGTTGGTAGTATTAGTTATAGCAATGCTATTACTTGTTTGTTCGATGCCTATAATTTATTTATGTTAGTTTTGTATAACTCTTATAACTTAGTTAAATTACTTATTAGGTTTTGTTTAGTTATAAATTATTTTTGGTGGTATTAGTATAGATATACTTTGATATATTTTGTATTGTGCCTTTCGATCATGTTTATATATTTATTTTTGAATAGGTTATCTGATCAAAACAGTTATTAGTATGTACTGTTATTGACTTTCTCTGTGTTCGTGCCTTTGCTTTCTATCTGTCTTTGGTAACTATTCTTCATTTCATTCCTTCTTTTCTGTTGTCTTTTCGGTATGGATTTCATATCTTGTTTATACTTTCGTACCTCATCTTCGTTTTACTTGATTCTATTTGTATACTTTGTCTTCTTTCAACACTTATACCTCTATTCTTTGTATTGTTGGAATGGTTATATGACTTGATATAACATATCTACTTTTGACAGTTGTATTTATTTTACATGTAATTGTCCAACTTAATTATGAGTATATGGTATTGTTGAGATCTTACTTTCTTTTTTTTTTAACAGATCATTCTTCTTTTGATTGATCTTGTGTTTTCTCTTTCGATTGGTTGTTTTCGGTTTGGTTTGTACTAAATATACGTAACTTAATTTTGGAACTGAAACTGATCATATTTGTATATTTAGCTAATTACTTTTTATACTTAGCTGATTATGCTGTATGCTTTAATTGCCACTTTACACTTTAATGCTGATATTTGTTTTAGATATAATTTGATTTAAAATAAGATATTTTTGTAGGCATACGTTAGAGCTTAATTGTCTTCTAAATTTTTCGTTTTTGGGAGTTAATTTTTTCAAAAAAAATGATAGAATCATTTTTTTTTCCCGGAGCGGGTGGTAACTGTTGCAAGTGGAACTTATGGAAGGGGAAGTAATCTTTAGAATGGTTTTTTAGACAAATTAAATTTCGAGTTGCAACGCTTGATTAAGCGGATACTTGTTTGACTTTAGGATAGAATTATCTTTTCCTATTTTTCGGGTGACAGAGTACAGATAAGCGTGTGAACGCTGTTTAATGTATTTATTCTGTACTGTTTTGAGTCATGTGAATAGCTCGCTAGTCTGCATGTGTTATCGAGAACGGTGTTCAAGACAACCGAATCTCGTGACGGGTTTTTTTTGGCGGGACTAGTGTGTGATTTAGGGAGTTGTGTTTTGGGCGTGGACCGTGTAGGTCGAGTCCCAGTGTTTTTGGATAATGTATGCCTACGTAGGATTTGAGAAAATGTCGACTTATATATTTCGCTGTGTGTACAGCCTATTTGATAAACTGCAGTGAAGACTGTTTAGGCCATATGAAGATTATTATAGCTGCCGTGTGTTGCAGGCTTTATTGAGTAATGCAGTACTGTTTAGGCCATATGAAGATTATTATAGCTGCCGTGTGTTGCAGGCTTTATGGAGTAATGAAGTACTGTTTAGGCCATATGAAGATTATTATAGCTGCCGTGTGTTGCAGGCTTTATGGAGTAATGAAGTACTGTTTAGGCCATATGAAGATTATTATAGCTGCCGTGTGGTGCAGGCTTTATTGAGTATTGAAGATTTGTTTAGGCCATATGAAGATTATTATAGCTGCCGTGTGATGCAGGCTTTAGTGAGTATTGGAGTACTGTTTAGGCCATATGAAGATTATTAGAGCTGCCGTGTGATGCAGGCTTTATTGAGTATTGAAGTACTGTTTAGGCCATATGAACATTATTATAGCTGCCGTGTGGTGCAGGCTTTATTGAGTATTGAAGTACTGTTTAGGCCAGGATGTGGACAGGCCGTATTATATATATTTAATGCAATGTGGAAATTATATGATTCGTGTTTTGCTGTCGAATGTGTGTCATTTATGTCATCGTGTCTGTGTTGCAACGTAATAAACAGTAGCGAACTGTTCCAGTCGTTTGCAACCCTTTTTGACTCCTGCATGTACTCTTACGTACGCACTGTGGTGTGCGAACATATCAACACACACCCAGGTCAACATTCCAGACACAGTGACAGGACAGCAGCACACATATATTAAATTAGCCTGTGTGGCGATGATATAGACCAAACCACTGCACTCGCAACAGTGGGTGTAAACAATGTTATATAACATTTAGACTTAGCGCCGGTATCAGCCACAAACGGCTCCTGGGTCGACCCAGCCCCAATTGGGTACCAGAGCAACTCTGGGAAGGTTAAGGCGGCCGGCGTGATGCCGACCACATCACCCCTAGTGTGCCGACGGTCAAGATAATATGGGCCTAACACCATATTCCCAATATGCCTCAATGGCCGTGTAACGGGTTCCTTTTTTTCTTTTTTTTTCTACTGGTATTGAAAAGCGCGGATTCCCGAGTATTAAAAGTACTTTTTCCTCGGTCTCTGTGAATACCTACTAGTTAAGTTACAAAAATTCACATTATCCATGAAATTCATAAGATAGCAACGCAGTTTTTTTTTATTTAAAAGGAAGTTAACATTTAGTAAAATATCATTTACTTTGAATTTTCAACCGCTCCGGTCACTGAACAGCGTTAACGAATCGCCCGTCAGAGATAAAAGTTACATATAGGTTGAACCTATTCCAAATTCTAAATACTCTGAAACGTGAACACAAAAGCTGAATTTATCACGGAAGAACTTTAGAACGCTCATTGGTACTAAAGTAGATTCTCATATCTTTAGGGTTGCCTGCCTTTGTTATAGATCAGTGTGTCTCAGAGAGTGGGACACGTACCCCAAGGGGTAAAGGAAAGTCATTTAAGGAGTACAGGGCAGAATGTTTTATTTTACTTTTATAATATAGATTGTACTCGACTTACGGCGTATGAAACTAACGACAACTCGTACTTACGACGGTCAACCCAGAAGCACTGTACACTTATTTTTCGTTGCTTGTTACAGTTAAGGACCACACAGTACAGTAATTTTATGTTATAATTTGTGCATTGTATTTATCAAAGAGTAAAATTTTTGTTTAAATTTGTACAGAACAGACACACATATTTTAGCATTCAGACAAGTTACTTGTTAACATATCCTTACGGTTCATTCGAGCGTCCGATTGGTAGAGTGGTTAGAACGCTGGCCTCTCGCTGCAAAGGTACCGGGGTCGAAAAACGTTGGCGTCACGCTCCAGTCTCCAGCTGTAAATAAGTGCCTGACTGTATTCTAAAGTTAGGGAAAGCAGCTGTAGAGAGGAAGGGAACTCGTGGCCCCATCTTTCGAAGTAGTATAGTGAAGCCTCTAACACTTCACTCACCTACGGCTTTATCTGATATGAGACTATCTTTTTACGGTGCATGTAAATATATAGTGATTTCCGATTTACGTTCATTTCGATTTACGACGGAGTTGTCGGAAAGGAACCCGTTCGGAAGTCGAGAACTATCTGTATATCTTTCTTTTCTTTTTTTTTTTTCTTTTTTTCTCTTAGCTGCAGAAAACAATTCATTAAAGTTTAACAAATGAGAAAGATACACCGCTAAGACTAAACTCTCATAAAAGGTACAAGACTATTGTGTTTAACAAATGAGAAAGATACACCGCTAAGACAAAACTCTCATAAAAGGTACAAGACTACTGTCTACCCATTGCAATCTGTCTTCTCCATGTCTGTCTCCAGCTCTGTTCTCCATGTCTGTCTCCATTTCTGTTCTTCATGTCTGTCTCCATTTCTGTTCTTCATGTCTGTCTCCAGCGCTGTTCCTCATGTCTGTCTCCAGCTCTGTTCTCCATGTCTGTCTCCAACTCTGTTCTCCATGTCTGTCTCCAGCTCTGTTCTCCATGTCTGTCTCCAACTCTGTTCTCCATGTCTGTCTCCAACTCTGTTCTCCATATCTGTCTCCAGCTCCGTTTTTCATGTCTGTCTGTCTCCAGCTCCGTTTTTCATGTCTGTCTGTCTCCAGCTCCGTTTTTCATGTCTGTCTGTCTCCAGCTCCGTTTTTCATGTCTATCTCCAGCTCCGTTTTTCATGTCTGTCTGTCTCCAGCTCTGTTCTCCATGTCTGTCTGCAGCTCTGTTCTCCATGTCTGTCTCCAACTCTGTTCTCCATGTCTGTCTCCAACTCTGTTCTTCATGTCTGTCTCCAACTCTGTTCTCCATGTCTGTCTCCAGCTCTGTTCTCCATGTCTGTCTCCAACTCTTTTCTCCATGTCTGTCTCCAGCTCTGTTCTCCATGTCTGTCTCCAGCTCTGTTCTCCATGTCTGTCTCCAGCTCTATTCTCCGTGTCTGTCTCCAACTTTGTTCTCCATGTCTGTCTCCAGCTCTGTTCTCCATGTCTGTCTCCAGCTCTGTTCTCCATGTCTGTCTCCAGCTCTATTCTCCGTGTCTGTCTCCAACTCTGTTCTCCATGTCTGTCTCCAGCTCTGTTCTTCATGTCTGTCTCCAGCTCTGTTCTCCATGTCTGTCTCCAACACTGTTCTCCATGTCTGTCTCCAACTCTGTTCTTCATGTCTGTCTCCAGCTCTGTTCTTCATGTCTGTCTCCAGCTCTGTTCTCCATGTCTGTCTCCAGCTCTGTTCTCCATGTCTGTCTCCAGCTCTGTTCTCCATGTCTGTCTCCAGCTCTGTTCTCCATGTGTTCTTTGGTTTTCCTCTACCTCTCGTACCCTGAAGGACAACTCCTGCTGTCTACGGGTTTTCTCGATGTGTGTCGCATCCATCGCCAGCATCTTCTTCTCATCTCTTGTTTCACTGGCACATGTTTGGTTCTTGTCATCAGTTCCACATTAGTGATCTTGTCATCAGTTCCACATTAGTGATCTTGTCATCAGTTCCACATTAGTGATCTTGTCATCAGTTCCACATTAGTGATCTTGTCATCAGTTCCACATTAGTGATCTTGTCATCAGTTCCACATTAGTGATCTTGTCATCAGTTCCACATTAGTGATCTTGTCATCAGTTCCACATTAGTGATTTTAACAGGGAATTTGAAAGATTGATTGTAAATTTATTAGAATTGTGTGCAACACAGAACATCGGAGCAGGTACGGTAAGTCCACAGTCTGACAACTATTAAACAAAATGTATTCCTGAGGAAATACAGACAAAAGAGGACTTGGAATAATTTGTGATGCAGCAAGAGAAAAAACAATATGTGAGTTTATTACATTAAAATAAAGAGTCATATTTGTTAAGCTGAATGCCAAACAACTTGGAATAAATCTCAAGAGACAGCTGTGGTAGTTGGCGACTTTAGTCTAAATGTTAGTAATGCAAAATTTATGCGCGTGGCGCCAGATGGAGAATCAAGGTCGAGTTACAGTTTTTGTTGTTTCGAATTTGGTTGCAGCAGAAATACTAAACAAAGGAGCCGTTCACAAATTACGTTACGCAAAGATTGGAAGGGGAGGGTTGCCGAAATGTGTTACTTTGTTACAAGGTGGTGGGGGGTCTGAAATGTTGTTACATGACGTAGGAAAAATTAATTGATAATTCATAAGAAACAGGCTATTTAAATGTTCTGCTTTCCGTACATAAGACTGTGACAGTCAGTGACAAAGAGCGAACATTCAGTGCACATAGGTTGCTTATTTACTTAGTTTATGACGTCAGCATAGAACTTCTATATCTATGGAATTTAGTCTCCGAGTCTGATTTATAGTGATATATCTATGGTAATTACGACAGTATTTTTGTCAGTGTTGTATAGATTGCTTCGACGATACAACCGGGCTGGAACTTCCCAACAGCATAATTCTACATCGACAGATGTTTCTACTGACAGGCATCTTTCGTCACCATGAGAAGAAGGGCAGTTATAACTTTTGAGTGACAGCCGTATGGTAACATTTTGGCATTGCGTTTTTACGATTGTCAATGCACAGTTAAAATTCACTGGCAGTGATTGGCCTATTAGTAAGGTATTAAAACGCTGTTGTATGACAGATGGTTATGTTGAACTAATTGTTGAGATAGATAGTTAGGCCTAATTACTACACAAATGCAAATAAGCTGTTGTAAAGCTTTACCACCACAGAAAGTGGGTCAGACGAGGTGTTACATAATTTTAAGGGTCTTTTGTTACACACATGTTAGGGAAGGGGTGGGGGAAAGGGGGGGGGGGGGGGGGAGAGAGAGAGAGAACTGAAAATGTAAAAAATTGCGTTACGCAATTTGTGAACGGCGCCATATGCAAGGCAGCTAAAGAAGCCTAGCTAAACAAAACAGGCAGGGAACTCCAAATACAGACAGAAAAGTCACAAAATTTATGTACATGCAGGATAAAGAGTTAACAGGCAGAAGAACACGAACGATCATTAGCTGTTAGAAAAAAAAGGAACAATATAATGGGGGAAGAAAATGAAATGCAAGATGGGCAGTGTGACGAGTAGGGTGTAGGTGGGAGGATGTCGAAGGTCAAACAACACTTATGCACCACTCGTCTAGCTCACTGTCTAATGAGTAACTCCAACAACCACATCAATCTCCGTGAATATATAATATCACAAATAAGTCACAATTGGCGCAGGGCCATTACAAATATTGGAGACACAACAAATCCCGAGTATTTTACAATCACTCTGATTCTCGGAATATCTACAGCCACAAAATAGGATACTTCATAAATCCACTGCACAACTATGGCCCTCTACAGACATCCACCCTTCTCTTCTCTACGATCTTCGCTGTCTCCTGTCTACTCTCTACTGACTCAACTCTCTACTAACTCAACACACTACTGACCCAACACACATCTCTCTCTCTCTCTCTCTCTGACTGCCCCCCTTCATCCGCACTCACCAAACACGTGAAAACCTTCCACACTCCACTGAGCTTCATTCACGCATGACTAAAGCTAGCAGCTTGTCTTAAGCAATGCTCACAACATTGCTTGTAGCTAAATTATTACAAGGCACGCATTCCCAACTCATAACAACTCACATGACTAATAAACTCCCGCTGGAGCATGAGAATATTCACACATGCAAAACCCCTTCAAAACACTTCGTGACAGGCAGAACATATGAATGATCTGTGATGATGAAAAAGAGAATTAAACATTCAACACGTGTGAAGGCGCATTAATACATGCGGAACATGCTAAAGATGCCACACGCTACATGAAGAAAGGAATGCTCCTGGACCAAATAATCTAACATGCGAGGAAAAAGAAGCTGTTGCAGAATTTTGAGGTAGACGTAATAACAAAACTGCTGAATGACGTAATACCAAAAGTGTTGAATGACGTAATGCTAAAGTGTTGATTGACGTAATAACAAAACTGTTGAATGACGTGATAACAAAACTGTTAAATGACATGTACAGTAGTAAATAGATAGATACGTGATGATCTACTAAAATCTACGGAGTGATTGAAACGTCACTTTCTATTTATAATTGATATTCCTTTACTCTTATCCAAATAATTTGTTATGAAACTAGGCGTCAATCGAATGCTATTTTATGACATAAAATGTTGTGCCACATTAAAATTACAGCTGAACGTGAGATCCAGCCTGTTTAACGCAAGACTTCGTAGCGGCAGTCATTGTGGCGGTTATTGTAACGTCCGTTTATCGGCCATTTTAGATTTTATTATATTTTTATTTTGTTTCCGGAAAACAAACATAAACCTTTTTACTCAAATGACAGCTATTGTTCTTTGTTTTGACATTTATTTCATGTCTAATTAGTAGATACAAGTGCGGATATGAACATTTAAAAATACGCAGTTCATATGTATTACATATGACAAGTAGAATCAGTCCTATATTGTATATTTTGGATGGGTAGGCGGGACTAGATTCTTATTATTCCGGTCTAGCGGAAGTATGAGTTGTCTTGACAAGTCGTGAGGAGTTCCGATGTACCGTGATAATGGCGAATACGCATTTTTCAAAGGGCTGGTAGATTCTTAAGGAAATACGATGCATGAAGTGGTTTTCTTCTAAAGGAGATGGTATCTCTACTATAGTTTATGTTAGAGACTCTCCTAAGGTACGGTACAATGTATAATTCGGACTCCATGTATTGCCAGACCCTATTTTGATGATCTCATGTCGATTCGACCTAGATGGAACATTGTGCTTCGTATCGCTAGGGTCGTGTTTTGTATCGACAAAGATGACAGACTTTCCTACAGCGGTTATGGCTACGTGAATTAACCTGATCACCGTAGAGCTGTATGGGAACATTTATGAAATCATTTATATACCCATTATAAATTAACTCTGGCTTATATTCTCCTTCCTATGAATGAGTGAACGACAACTCAGGGAGGCAGCCATGTTAGATTTCGGTCATCATATGTTTTGATCACTGCCAAGAGAACAGATTATTTATCCTATTATCGGACAGTGACCGGGAGATCTCAATCTTGCTAGAAACCCCCTTTCGTGGTTTCATAATATATGCTACAAACTATGGACGTCAAGTAACTTTAGTTATTTATCGATCTGCCTTCACTGACGCGTTTGGTCAGATAGGGGGATGCGGCCATAATATATCATGACATTGAACTTTTGATGTACTGCCCATTATTTCTGAATGTGTCATGACTTCAGATCTGCTATGTATACCTACAAATTGATATGTCAACATACCATGATGTACTCGTATGTCCCAGTGTGTACGTCTGAATAAATTGAGTAAACAAAGATTCCAGCAGTCTGCATTGGTGCCTTGTAGACACAAGTGTATGAGTGGTTATATTGGTCAGCACACGAACAGTACACCATTCGCGGTAATCACACTCTACACTTCTACTTCATACATACACCATCCTGCGTCGGTTGGAGTGACCAAGTTTAGGGCCTGCTTCCCCTGGAGCCTTTGCCTTCCCTAACTCAGGACTAGGGTGAGTTACCCATTTACAGCTGGGTAGACTGGAGCATGCCTGATCTCAACAACACACCACTCTTCCTTACAGAGCATACAGACTGACACTTTACAGAGTGGAAAGAAGAAAAGAAACTTTACAATCACTATGTGGATTCGTAGCTTTGCCAAAATAACCATCATATAGGAAATTTACTGCACAATTAGTTGTGTAGATCATGTGATAAAAATGAAGCGTTCTTGTACATATCAAAAGGAAGTAGTTCACTATCATTGGTCATGTTATAAAAAAGGGGGAAACATGGAACATACTGCGACAACTGGAAAGATTGAAGAAAAAAAAAGAGAAGGGAAATACTGGATAGTATAACATCGTGGCAAGAAAAGAAAAAAACACAAAAAATCCACAGCAGAATTAATATGCATCACCAGGCAACGGATGCTTTGGAAAGATGTGATCGCCTTCGCCGGCGGGCACAGCATCTGAAGAAGAATACACGGTTGTATGTCTTAGAATGGAGAGCCACGCGGATTTGGCCAAAATCTGACATATGTCCCATTATATATACACACACTTTATTTCAGCCGGGTGTAAGCTCCAGGCTATACTTTTTATTTTCATTCTCCGACCTTCTGTTATATTTTTGTTCCGCACAGAGCATAACGCCACCACTGCAGCTGGTCCCCTTGCAGGAAACCTGTATCAAAGCCCTCAGATTCTCTTATAGAAGCACGAGTAGTTTCTGTAGCAATTTGTTTTATATGATGAGATGGCCAGCCCAATGCAGATTGCTGTATTTGTTTTTGAATTATTCTGATGGGGATCCATCAACTTTTATTTGTCAACACTGCGCTGCTGTCTGCGTGACCGCCGGGCGAAGTTATTTTCCAAAATGTGTATTTTTATTTTTATTTTTTTAGACATATCTTTTTTCGTTAAATTTGTCCCGGCTTTTCTTCTCGTGACGGCTATTTCAAGTTAATCTAGACTTCAGTTATTTCTTTTACATAGCACTCGCTAAAGGCTTCCTGAATTAGGTTATTGACACGTCTGCTGGGAAAACGTCTGAACTATTACGTAGATCAAATGCAGATCGAGTGGTTGAGAGTTGGGTAATACCACAGTTTCTGAGTCAATGGTGGATAAATAGATTCTTCTTACTTTCTTCTTACTTTCTTCTTACTTTCATCTTCTTGTTATTTACTTCTTCCTCATTCGCTGTCATATAACCTCATCTATTTCTCTTATAAAGTGGGCTTGCTGTCTCAGTCTTCTCTCATGGTCATAGAATTTCTCCATAAAGGGGGATGACGTAGACTCTACTGTCACCGTGTTTTTCTCGTGAGTCGACACTTGGAGGACAGATTCCTCACATGGAACTTAACATTCATATTTTTTTTTAAATGATATGATACGTTGTGCCATGATTGACAGCTCTACTGCGTTTTCTGCAACTTTCGGTCCCCAATTGTTAGCAACCATTTTATTATGGTTTTGCTTTCTTTATTCTTTGACTGTGCCCAGCCTACCTTCAAGCCACCAGGTGGTTTAAAATCACAGTTTTGCTTTCCTTAGCCTTTGACTATGCCCAGCCTACCTTCAAGCTACCAGGTGGTTTAAAATCACAGTTTTTCTTCTCCGAAATGAATTACTATACAAGACTAACCAGTTTTTTTCTACTTTGAGCATTCCGGTTTTAGATTGCCAGAGACTCGCCCACATCCCTTCTCTTGCTAGTCGAAAAGGTCCGCCACGAGAAAACTAGGCTCGTGCTATCGCAGACAATTTGAGACGTTCATCTTGGGAACATTTAAACGGAGTTGAGAGCTCATTCTAATTCCACTCTCGGTTTTGACAGGATCTTGAAACAGGTTCCCCAGCAAAGTCTTGATGCACTTTTGTTCTTCTAAATAGGAAGCCGTACATTGATTTCTGAATACGTCTGTCAGACAGAATTCCCCCCCCCCCCTTTTATATGGCGATTTCAGGATTAACAAAATAAGCTCTGCAAAGCCACATCTGATTTACTTCACATGGCCATAATTTCAAAGTCATAATCAGTTATTTCCCAAATATATGGCCATTCTGGCACATGTAACACTACCAGTATCATTTATACATTATAAGCCGTACATAGCTATTCTTCACAGCGTTTTGAGTAATTTCACAGTTGCATAGGAAGAAATTATAACAGTAAGAAATTATAACAATTTGTATAGCAATTTTTTTCCAAACGTAAGAGTAATTTTTA